>JAJJLH010000009.1:0-32359 GCA_023806865.1 Isotricha sp. YL-2021a
CCCAATCCCCAATCCCCAATCCCCAATCCCCAATCCCCAATCCCCATAATTTTATTGATTAATTGTTATACCGAAAATTATTATAATTTATTTTTTAAAACAACAAAATTTTCTTCTGATATTTAAAAAATAAATAAATTAAAATAATAATAAAATAAATTTAAAAAAACTTTAATTAATATTCCATATAAAATAAATAACTCAAAATATATTTTTAAATAATTTTTAAATAAATAAATTGGATTAAATTAAACTTTTTTATATTCATCTAAATCATCTAATTCTTGTCCTTTTTCTTTTTCATTTTCTTCTTTTTTCTTTCCACAACAACAACAATAACATAAAATAATACAAAAAATACAAGCACCAATACCAATTAATAAATTAATATCAATTGGAAGTTGATTTGGCTCATATTCTAAATAATAAATTCCTTTATCTAATTGTGATTTATCTAAAGCATGTGCGACAACAATTATTAAATATTTATTTTTAACATCAACTGGAATTTTAAAATTAATTTTATCAGTTTTTACATTTGCATCATAAAAAGAAGTAACTGGATTTTCTTTAATAAGTGAATTAATATTAGTTAAATTATTTAATTCTGTTTTATAAACATTATATTCTGAATTTATATTTATTGATTTTACAAAAGGAGAAACTGATAATTCAATTTCTTTTTCATGTTTATTTTCAACATTAATTACAAATTTATTATTTTTAACTAAATATAATTCGTCTTTTTTAATATAAGTATAATAAACAATTAATTCAGTATCAGAATCAGATTCAAATCTAATTCCTTTTGCAAGATTAATATCAGTTATTATAATTACACTTTTCCCATTTTTATCAAATGATAATTTATCTTCTTTTTCAAAAACATTATAATGATAATCAATATAATCTGCAATAGAATATTTAATTTCTCCATTTACTTTTTGTGCTTTATCAATAATTATTACTAAATTAAAATCTTCAATTGTTTCATTTCTAATATCATGATCTAATGGTAATAAAAATTTAGTTTTATTATTTTTTACTAAATGAACAATATTCATTTCTCTTAATTTAAGTGTACTTGTTTTATTTGTATAAAATAATAAATCAATATTTTCTTCCATTAAATTTTTTTCAAATCTACAAGTTGAAAGAGAAAATTTATTTTTATCAATATCACTATCATAATGTAAATATGGATTAAAAAAATCAATATTAAGTTGTTTTTTAAAATGAATTAATTTTCCAACAACTTTATTTTGATGTGGACTATAATTAAAATCTTTAACATTAAAAGGTTGTTTAAATAAATATGCAGAAACGACATCATGTTCTTCAATACTATTAAAATGATATCTAAATCCAATAACATCTTTAAATCTTGATAAATCATCATATGGACTTTTTTCTTCTTTAATGTTATGATATAGAAGGAATAAAATTGGTTCTTTTACAACAACTTCAATTTTTTTTCCAACTAAAGGAACAAATTCATTTATTTTATATTTATTATCAATTTCTTTTGGTCTTCCTTTAGAATCAGTCATATATAATTTATAATTTCCTGAATTTAAAGCTGAAAGATAGTCATTTTCAACATCTAATTCAAAAGTTCTTTTATTTTGAACATAAATATAAAAATATTTTGTATAATAACCAAATTTAAATTGATTTATTTTATCAGTATTAGTTTTAATTAATTGGAAATTAAGAAGACAAACTTTACTTAAACAAATTATTTTAAAAACATAAGTATTATCACCATTAACAGAAATTAAATTATTTCCTTTATGTACTTTTTTATCATATTTAATTTCAGTAATATTTTTACTTCCATAAACATTATAATCAATATTATAAGTACCACTTAAATGAATAATATTAACAAAATATCTTTCACTTTTACGAACTGCAATTGAATCTTTATTTAAAATAAATTTATGAACATCATCTTTATTTTTAGGAATAATTTGATGAGATGAAATTAAAAGACCTTGATTTTCCCAATCTAAAGTTTCATAATATTCAAATGCAGTATGTTTAGCAACAAATGATTCACTTACATCATGTTCATTATAAATTTCCATAATCATATCATCTTCTTGCATTTGAATTAATTCAAATAAATTAAAAGTATCAATATTTTCATCAATATGATATATATTTGATGGAGCTAAATCTTTATTTTCTGTGAAAAATGTTATTTGAGAATTTCCACTTTGAGTTATTTCATATTCAATATATTCTTTTAATGATGGTAAATGAATATAAAAATAAATTGGATTATTTCCTTTTATTTTATGGGTTTTTTCTATTATATCATGTACTGATGTTTCTTTATGTGTAAATAATTTTGGTACTGAAAAATAAATTTTTGTATCTTTATCTTTTCTAAATGATACAGATAAATAATGTTGTTTTTTATCAGTTTTTTTAAATAAAATTCTAAATCTTTTTCCATTTGCAAATGATTCAATTCTAATTTTATCATGTTCATCTTCATTATCTTTTATTGATTTAGCACTATTTTCATTTAATGCAAATTTTTTATATAATGGATTTAAGGAAAAGCTTTCTTTTGTAAAAAGATTTATTATCCCTGAAGAATCAACTGGTGATTCATCTAATGAAACATAAAATGTAAATGTTGATTGTGAATCAGTTTCTGTATTAAATTCTTTATTTGTAGGTATATTTATTACAAGTGCATTTGTTAAAGAAAATAATAAAAATAATATGTAACTTGTTTTCATATTAAATGATAATAAAAAAATAATAATTTTTATATAAGATTTTTGCTGAATGTTTGTAAAAAAAATATTTATTTTATTAATTAATTATAATTGACAGTCTATTATTTTATTCAAAATTTTTATCTTTCATTAGTTTTATTTAATTTTTTTTCATAATATATTATTTTTTTATGAATTTTATATTTTTATTAATACTTTTTTTATCGTTTAGATTATTTTTATTTTTATCGATTTTTTGGAGGATATATTTAATTTGAATGATAACCCATGATTAAATTTGAATCCTTTTTTTTTTGATATATTTTTAAAATAAAAAAATTGAAAAGAATAATTTGATAAATAAAAAATTATATTGTGATATTATTTGTTTTAATTTATATTCTATCTTTTGAATCTTTTTATAAATAAAATAAAATTTTCTTAAATTAATATTATACCATTCTTGTAATAATAATAGAATTTTAATCAAATGAGAAAACTTTAGTAATAAAAAATTTTATTTAATATATATTAAAATAAATTTGAATAAATTGTTATTATATAAATAATGAAGGAATATCATTAATTTCATATTATTATTTTGAGGCCAAATATTGATTTGTTTTTTCATTTTTATATGGTTCAATAAAATAAATAAAAATAAATAATTTTAATTATAAATTATTAAATATTAAAAATAAATGGAGAAAATTTATAAATATATTTAATTTAAATTTGTTAAATCATTTAAAAATGGAAAAAATATAAAAAGAGCAATAAAGTAATAATATCTTCATTATTTTTATCTTTGGTTTAAAAAAAGTCAATAGAATAATTTGAAAAAATCAATTAAATCATTTATTAAAATTATTATAAAATATTATTTTTAAATAATTATTTATATTTTTATACTTAAATTTTTCCTTTTATTTTGATTTTTAAATAGATTTTCGTTTAATGTTTTTTGTTTTCTTGAAGAAGATTTAATTGATAAAGAAATATTTTTTTCTTTGCTATTATAAGTTGAATTTCTTGGTTTGATATATTGAAATTTTTCATTATAAATATAATTATAAATAGAATTATTAGAAATTGTTCTAATTTTTTGTTTTTTTTGATTTGAGTTATTTTTTTTAATTCTTTTTTCAAAGTTAGTTGACTTAGATTCATCAATTTCATTTTTTTTTGTCTTTAAATTAGAAAATAAATAATTATGTATATTATTTTTATTACCTTTTAAATTATTATTTTCTCCATTATTTATAGTTTTATTAATACTTACATTTATATATTTATCTTTTTCTTTACTTAATGAATTTGTATTATATACTAATTGATTTTTTTTACTTGAATTCTTTAAATTTAAAGAAAGTCTATTACTTAAAAATGAATTTAGAGTCTTCCATTCATTTATTATTAATTTTTGAGGTTTATTATTTTTTGATTGAATATTTTGAGAATTTTCTATTTCATATATATTTGAATGATTTTTTGAATTTTGTTTACTATGAAAAGTAGGTTTAAATTGGTTTCTATATAAACTATTCTTTTTAAAATTATATATTAATTTATTCTTTGAATTGGTTATATAATTTGTTAAATTAAAAGACTCATTTTCATTTCTACTATTTGTTTTATTACGATTAGAATTATCTTTATCAAAAAATTTTTTAATATAAAGTCCATTAATATTTCTATTTAAATTATATTTTTTAATTTTATTATCATTTTTAAATTGTGTTTTTGTTTGATTAATATATTTAATATTTCTACTTAAATTTGAACTTATTATTCTTTTTCTTGTTTGTTTATGGTATGTCTTTAATTTATTATATTTTAGATTTTCTTCAGATAAATTAGGTGAATTAAAAATATATTTTTTTATATCTTTTTTAAATCCTATTTTATATGAATTTAATATATTAAACATATTTGTTGTTTTATTCATTAAAGGAACTCCTCCTATAGATAATGCTTGATTTTTATTCTTTTTTATATTTCTACTAATATTATTTTTTTTTAAATGCTCTGAAATTACATTATTTATATTTACCTTTGTAGTAATTAAATTATTATTTAAATTAGTTAATTCCTTCTTTTTCATTTTTAGATTAAAATTAATTTTATCTTTTTGATTGTTTTTTTCACTTTTTAAAATATTTGATGTATTTATGCATGATTCTGTTAAAATATTATTTATAACTAATATATTATAATCATTACTTGAATTATTTGTATTAATATTATCATTGTTATTATTTTGAGATTGATTTTTATGTTTTTCATTTAAATCATTATTATTTATTTTTAAATTATTAATAATTTTTTTATTTTGTTTATCATTTTGAATATTTTTGATTTGTTTATTTTCATATTCTCCTTCATAATTTTTATTATTTTCTTTTATATTTTTATTTCCATTTTTATTTTTTATTTCATTTTCTTTTTTATTTTCATATTCTTTTTTTTTTAATAAAAGATAATAAGTGGCAGTTATATTATTATGAAAATTGTTAAGAATATATCCAATAATATATTCTTCAGTAACTTTATCATTATTAAAAAAATAATTTAATTTAATATCTTTAACCAAATCATAATCAATATTAATTTGATCAATCCCAACTAAAATCCCTTTACACAAAGGAATTTTATCAATATTAAAAAAAGGATGATTTTTCAAATCATTAATTTTAATTCTTTTATCAGGATTAACAGTCAATATTTTTCTAATAAAATCTTTACATATATCACTTAAAAAATTAGGAATAACATAATCCCCATTTTTAATTTTTCTATATAAAACTTTAATATTACTATCATCAAAAGGTAATTTCCCAGTTAACATATAATATAAAACAACACCACAAGACCATAAATCCGAATATAAACCATTATAATATTTTCCACTTATCATTTCAGGAGCAGCAAAACATGGTGAACCACAAGCAGTTTTTAATAAATTTCCATGTCTATATGAATTACTTAAACCAAAATCAACTAATTTTATTTTTTTATAATCTTTTGTTAATAATATATTTTCTGGTTTAATATCTCTGTGTACTATTCCTAATGTATGTAAATATTCTAATGATGAAATTAATTGACGAAAATAGTAACATGCTTTATTTTCATTTAATTTTTGAAATGTGTAAATGTAATGAAATAAATTTTTCCCATTTATAAATTCCATTATTATATATATATGACGTTCACTTGATATATTTTCATATAGTTGAACTATATTTTCATGTTTTAATACTTTTAATATGTGGATTTCTCGACTTATTCTTTCTATGTCATTTTCATCATTTATTTTTTCTTTGTCTAATATTTTAATTGCTACTTTTTCCTGTGTTGGATAGTGAATTCCTAATTTGACTTTACTAAATGTTCCTATTCCAATTGTATTTGATAAAATATAATTTCCTATTTTTTTACTTTTAATTGCTTCAGGTGAAAGAAAATTATTTTTTAAATTTTTTATTACTAATTTTTCAATATTTTTCCCTCTATCACTCTCATTTTCAGACATATTATATAAATTTTAAATTTTATCACTATTATTATTAAACATTTTTTTTGAATATTTTTTTTTATTTTTTTTTCAAGAAAAAATAATATTTAAACAATTAATCAAATTAATTCATATAAATAATAAAAATGGAACCCGCCAATGAGATAAATACAAAATCAGAACAAGACATAGATTATAATTCATATAAAGATGAACCAGATAAATTATTTTTATTAGCTGAACAAGATTTTGATAAAAATGAATTTGAAAAAGGATTACAAATACTTGAAAAATCAATAAATTTAGCTTTGGAAAAATATGGAAGTGAAACAAAAATTGAAATGGCAAAATATTTTAATGAATATGGAGGAGGATTAATTAGAAAATTAATGGAAAATGATGATATATTAAATTTACCAAATGAACCAATTGAGAATAAGGAAAATGAAAATAATGAAAATACAAATTTAAAAAAAGAAGAAAAAGAAGATAAAAAAGATGAAAATACTAATTTACAAAATGAAGAAAAAAAAGATGAAAATACTAATTTACAAAATGAAGAAAAAAAAGAAGAAAATACTAATTTACAAAATGAAGAAAAAAAAGAAGAAAATACTAATTTACAAAATGAAGAAAAAAAAGAAGAAAATATATCAAAAGATAAAAATGAAGATGAAGAAAAACAAAATGAACAAGAAGACTCAGATGAAAATATTGCTTTGGAAAATTTAGGAGCAGCAAATAAATTATATACAGATTATTTAAAAGAATATGATGATAAAGAAGTATCAACTTTATCAAAAGAAGTAATAAATTATTATCTTGAATTAGCAGATAATTATTATAATATTGGTTCATTTCAAAGAGTTAAATCTGATTATCCAACTGCAGCAAATTTATTTGAAAAAGCAATTTCAATAAGAAAAAAATATGGGGATAAATATTCAAGAAAATTAGCAAGTTTATATTTTGAAGAAGCACAAGTTTTAGATTTTGATCCTCATAAATGTTTATTAGTTCTATTTAAAGCTAAATTAATTATGGAATATCATCTTAAATTAGCTTTGGAAAATTCAAATTCTAATTTAAAAATTGAAATTAATGATAATGATTTAGAATTAAATGAAATTAAAACTGATGATAAAAGAATTTATTTAAATAGAAATATTATTGAAAGTGAAGAAATGAATAAAGAAGCAAAAAATAATTCTAAAATTGATGAATTTCAAGGAATTATTAAAGATATATATCCTAAAATTGAAGATGTTATTTTAGAAATAAATGAATTTGCACAATATACTAAAGAAAAAGAAAAAATGTTAAATGGTGGTAATGATAATAAATTTAATACTAATTATGATTCATCTAAAGTAATTGATATTTCTCAAACTTCATTAATTAAAAAGAAAAGACCAAGAGAAAAAGATCCTGAAGAATTAGAAATGGAAATTGAAAAAGAAAAAATTACTGAAAATCATAATCCTTAAATATATATTTTTATTATATTTAATTATTATTATTTTACAATAATTAAATTTTATTCTTTTTTGTCTGCTAAAAAAGAGACAATTTTTAATAATCTTTTAATATTAATTTTTAATTTTGATTAAATTTTGGATTTTGATAATTCATTTGATTGTGATTTTTTAATTAATCAATATCTTTTTAGATAAATACCTAACAGTTGGATTTTATATTTAATATTATAAGATTTTATTAATAATGATAGGTTTTTTATTATATAATATTTTAAATCTTCTTTTTTATATTCTTATCAAATATGATATCTCATTCAATAAACCTGTAAAAAAATTAAAATTTAAGAAACTATCAAAAAAAATAAAAAAATTAATAATTCTCCAAATTTAAATTAATAAACTAAATAAATAATTTAAAAACTATTTAAAAAAATTAAAATGAATTCAGACAAAATAACATTTGAATTCCATATCCCATATGAAACAAACCAAGGTGAAAACATATATATTTTAGGTTCAGACCCAATATTTGGTAATTGGAAAGACAAAAAATATAAACTTCACTGGACAGAAAATCATATATGGAAAAACGAAATAACAATACCAAAAACAACAAAATATATAAAATACAAATTTGTGTGTATAGACAAAGACAATAACAAAAGATGGGAAGAAGGTCCGAATAGAATATTAAGTACTCAATATTTAAAAGGTCTCAAATTTAAAAATGGAAAATATATTTTAGATTGTATGTGGAATCACTTTAAAATAAATTTTAATATTTATTATCCATTAAAAGATAAAAATGAATATATGCAAATTGTAGGAGATCCTATTGGACTTGGAAATTGGTTAAGAGAAGGAGAAAAACCAATTAAAATGGAAGTTTCTGAAGTTAAAGAAATTGTTGCTAAAGATGGTAATGTTATGAAAGATAGATTTTGGAATATTACTGTTCCTATGAGAATTGATAATAGTGTTAATTGGGATTTTCAATATAGATATTCTATTTATAATAGTAAGAAAGAAAATGCTATTTGGGAAAGGGAACCTAATCGACATTTAAAAATTATTTTTGATTTGGATTCTGAGGAAAATAGAGATTTAATTGAGGATAATCCTGATGAAAATGTTTTTTTACAAAATTCATTTTTGGAACAATTTGATGTCAATTTTGTTGCTAATTTAGTTTTTAATAAAATGGGAGATAAGAAAATTTTTATTGGACCTTATCCACAAAGTTATAATGATTTTGTTGAAATTGCAAATGCTGGTGTTGATGCTATTTTAAATGTTCAAACTGATAAAGATTTAGTTTTTAGACAAATTAATCATAAAGAACAAAAAAAAGAATGTAAAGAATTAGGAATTGAAATAGTAAGATATCCAATTGAAGATTTTAATGAAGTAGATTTAGCTTTGAAATTAAAAGGTGCTGGTGATACATTAAAGGAATTATTAGACAAAGGGAAAACTGTTTATGTTCATTGTACTGCTGGTATGGGAAGAGCTGCTGCAACTGTTGTTATTTATTTAGTTTTATATGAGGATTATTCAGTTGATCAAGCTGTTCAATTTATTAAGACTTATAGACCTGTTGTTTGCCCTAATATTAATGTCATTAATAAAGTCGTTGCTCAATATAAACCTGATAAAATTTATATTCCTTCTGAACCTACTGCTGTTTCTATTAATTTAGATTTGTCTGAAAAAGTTACTAATTCACAATTTGCTGAATCTATTTATTTAAATAAATAAAATATTGTTTTATTATAAAAATATATTTATATATATTATTTTTTATAAAGATTGAGACTTCAACATAAATAATAATAATATTAATAAAAAAATATAAATTATAAATATACATCATAATTTAATCAATTAATAATGCAAAAATATTAAAAATAATAAAAAAATGAGAATACAATTATTTATTACAATAATAATTTCCATTTCCTTCATTAAATCATCGAATGTAGAATTTCTCCTAGCAATCCATGCAGGAGCAATAGATGACCCTCGTTCAGCAATGTCAAAAGAAGAAGAAATAGAATTTAAACAAGGTCTCCTAAAAGCATTACGTGCTGGATATAAAATCCTATCAAACAACGGAACTCATTTAGACGCAGTTCAAGCAGCATTAAATTCAATGGAAGACAATCCAACATTTAATTCAGGAAAAGGAGCAAAAGTAAATCAAAAATTTCAATGTGAGCTCGATTCCTCAATAATGGATGGTTCAAACTTAAAATGTGGAGCAGTAGCCTCAGTCCAAAGAATAAAAAATCCAATAAATGCAGCTCGTTTAGTAATGGAGCGTACACGTCACGTATTATTAGTAGGTCCTAGTGCAGATGAATATGCAGAAAGTGAAGGATTGACAATGGTACCAAATTCATATTTTATGACACCAAAAATGATAAAAGAATGGTATGATGCTCAGAAAAAATCATATAATGAAATTCCACAACATGAAACTTGTGGTGCTTTAGCTTTAGATAAAAATAAGAATTTAGCAGCTGGAACATCAACAGGAGGTATCACATATAAAATGGCAGGAAGAGTTGGTGACTCACCTATTATTGGTGCTGGAACTTATGCTAATAATGATTGTTGTGCTGTTAGTTGTACTGGTTTAGGAGAAAATATGATTAGAAGAAGTGTTGCTTTTGATTTAAGAGCTAGGATGAAATATAAGGGATTGAGTCTTAAGGATAGTTCTCATGAGGTTATTAGTGAATTGGAAGATTTGACTGGAGGTTTTATTTCTATTGATAAAGATGGTAATGTAGAAATGCCATTTAATTCTGCTGGAATGGCTAGAGCTTGGGTTGATAATAGTGGTATTGCTCATATTCAATTGTTTAAGGATGGGGAGGATTATACTCCTATTGATTATCCTATTGATGAATAAAAATTTAAAATCAGATTTTTATTTATTTTTTGCAAATAATTAATAATGGTTATATATGAATATGATTTATGGTTATAAAATATGGCAATAAATCCTGTAAATGTCATTTTATATATTTATTTAGATATATATATCTATTTTATATGTTAATTTATATATAAACAAGGTATTTATTTTATATATTCATAATTTTTTTATATTATCAATGAAAACACACAAATTTTTTTATTATAATAAAATAAAAAAGATTTAAATATATTTTTATTAATAAATTCAAATCAAAAAAAAAACAAATAAAAAAAATGTTTTTAGGTGGACCAATGATGGGAGTAATTACTAATTCCTCAGTAAACACAACACCATTGACTCAAAAAAGACAAATAGAACCTAAAAACTCCAAAAAATACGATGATGAAAATGAAAAAAACAAAAACTTACATGAAATAATAAAGAGAGAATTACTAAAAGATCCAGAAGTCCAAGAAATAGAAAACGAATATCAAAGACAATTAAAAAAAAAAGAAGAAGAAATTCAAAAAGAAAACGAATTATACAAAAGAGAATATATAAGACCAAATAAAGAAAATCACATAATATGTTCAGTCGCAGATGGAAGTGAAACATCAAAGCAAGGAATAAAAATAGTAATAGAAGAATTTCTTCCAAGAATAAAAAATTCAATTTTAATGTGTCCATTTATTTATGATGAAAAAAATGAAGAATTTTTCAATTGGAGATATCAAAGACAATTTGCTTTTGATTATTTTAAAACATATTTAATTAATACATTACCTGATGATAGAGGATATTTAATGATTAATAATAGAAATTCATATTTTTCACATGAAATTGTTCAAATTTATTCTCTTTGTGAAAAAAATAAATGTGATTATTTATTCGTTGGATATAATGGATTAAAAGGAGGAATTCAAAAAGAATCTAATATTAATCAAGGATTAATTTATTTATTATGTGAAAGTAAAATTCCAGTTTTTATTATGAAAGATAAATTATTAAGAGGACAAAGGAATAAAGGTTATAAATGGTTAATTTTAATGGATAGAAATAATAAAGATTGTTTTAAAGTTTTTGATTATTTTTATCCTTTAATGGATGTTGATAAAGATTTTATTTATGGTTTGACTATTCTTCCTCGTAATGTTACTATTGATGATGTTCAAAGACAATTTATTGATAAAGTCAGTAAATGTGGTTTTAATATGGAAAATCAAGTTAAATATGAAAATGTTGAATATCAAAATAAACTTTCTGAGTTTTTAAAACAATTTGTTAATCATAGTTTAAGTGATTATTTTGATTATGTTATTTTTTATAATAATGATGAAAAGTCTAAAGTTCAAAGATTAGATAATGAAAGTTTGAAATTGTTAAATGTTATAAATGCTAATATTGGATTTGTTAATGGAGCTCTTGCTACTGATTTTGATTTTTCTATTAAAGTACTTCATCCTAAAAAAATTGAACCTCCTGTTAGAAATGAAGATAATGAAAATTTACAAAAAGAAGATATTAAAGAAGATATTAAAGAAGATAAAAAAGAAGATAAAAAAGAAGATAAAAAAGAAGATAAAAAAGATGATAAAAAAGGTGATAAAAATATACCTAATCAACAATCAAGAGTTCAAAGTAAAAAACCAACAAATGTTTCCAACAAACCAAATATAAATGCAAAAGATAATAAATCAACAACAATGAAAACAACTAATCCTAAAAAACCAGGTAATACAAATACATCAACATCAAAAAATCCTACATTAAATAAAACAACTAAACCAGCTCCTACTACAAATAAACCAGGTGTAAATAAAGGCAAAAAATAAATATTTATTAAATATTATTTATTAAATTTTATTCTTATAATTAAATAAATTTTAATATATAAAAATAACAGATTAATAAAATGCGTTCAAATAGTTATGTAATAGAAAGAAGGTATATTAAAGATCCTTCAAAAAAAAGATTTATGAATAATTATTTAAATGATTATAACTATTTTAATAAGAATAACATTAAAATGAATAAAATAAGAAAAGAAAATTTGAATGAACAAATAAAAATTAAACATAAAAAAGAAACTGAATTACGTTTACCAAAAATGTTATATTCTAATTTATTTTTAGGCTCACCACTTCCAAATATATCACTTGAAAATAAAGAATTAAGAGCAAAATCTTTAAATAATATTAGATATGATATGAATGAGGAACCAGTTCCATATAATAATGAAAAATATGATAAAAATTATATTAAAGAAGCAATTAATTTAGATTATCAAGAAGAAAAATTAAATAATAGTCATGTTGGTAAACCAATGATGCTTTTTGATGATATTTTAAATTGTGTTGATAATTTAGAATTAAGTAGTAAGGATAATGAAACAAAAATAAACATTAATAATTCTTTAAATGATAATATAGAAGAAGTAAAAAATAAAACTATAGAACAAGGAATAAATACAAATCATAATTTAAATGAAAATAAAATAAATTCTAGAAATAAAACTCCACTTCAAAATGAAGAAGGATTATTTAATAATCAATATCCTGTCAAAATGTCATTAGCTACTAATTTAACTGATGATTCAATTGTACAAAAAATTTTAGAAGAGAGAAGAAATTATAAACAAATTTTACATTTTAATGATTATGGAAAATATAAATTTTCAAGAAGAGGTTTAAATTATCCTGAAACAATTCCAGAAAATAATTTACCAAATTATACTGGAGATGATAGTGAAGAAAATGCTTATTTTGATTATAGAAAAAAAGTAAGTAATCCAAAAAAAATTTATAATTCAATTGGTTCATTTAATACAAAATTTAATAATGAATTAACTAGAATTTCTCGTTCTTATGGGAAAGAAGAATCAAAATTAAGATTTATTAATAATCCCTTAATTAATAGATATCAAAATACAATTCCATATTATGATATCTATAAAGATATTAAATTTGTTGAAAATAGATATTTAGATAAAGGAAGATATAAATATAAAATGCTTCCTTTAATTAATGCAAAAATGAGAAATTTTGATAGATTAGGACAAAAAATTTATCAAATGAATATTCAGAAAAGAAATGGGGAATTAGTTCTTAATAGTATTGGTTTAGATAGATCAAAATTAGCAGCTGCTTAAAATTTTATATATTTTTTTAATTGATATATAAATTGTTGGTTATAAAGAAATAGGAGTATTTTCAAACATAAATATTTAATAAAATATTAAACTAATTTTATTTTTACGGTTATGCAATTAAATTTTAAAATTAATCTGATGGTGGTTTAGGGAACAAATCATCATTATTACCTTCAGTAGGTGTTTTAGTATCATAAGGATTTTGAATATCATTATTTTCATTCAGATTTGTATTTCCTATATCATAAGGATTAGATGTTAAAACATTATTGTTCATTCCTTTATTTTGGACATTATTATTATTATTATTATTATTTTGATTATAATTTTGTTGTTGATTATATTGGAAATTAATACTATTAACTTTATTAAATTGATTATTATTATTATTACCAAATGGATTTTTCATTTGATTATTCCCTTCATAAGGATTATTATTAAAAGGATTCCCAGAATAAGGATTATTAGGATTTACATTTACACTTCTATTAGGCATTCCATAAGGATTTTGGGCTATTCCTCCATAATTATTTATTTGTCTATTTTGATTCATATTTACATTATTATTCATTTGATTATTCATTTGATTCCCTATTTGACCATAACCTCCACCACCAATATTATTTCTATTATTATTAATATTATTATTTATATTACCAATAGTATTTTTTTCAGCAGTAATGAAAGAAGGATTCTTTTGTCCATTTTGACTTCCTGGAATAATTCCTTTAAGTAAATATCCATCTTTTTCAGCTTGATTTAATATACTTTTTCCTCTTAATGTATCAGCTGCATCATATGTTATTGGTGTTTTTTGAAAACCAATTTCTAATTTTTTGATTTTTGGTCCTACACCATCAAAATAACTCATAATTTGAGCTCCATGAAAGAAAAATTGTCTTTCTGCTTCTAAGAAATCACCTACTACCGGTGCAACCATTGTATATCTTAAATCTAATAATGTTTGAATTTTGAAATATGCTTGATTTGATAATTGTACATATTCTAATGCTGCATCTTTATATTTTTGTACATTATCCTCAAATCTTTGAATTTCACTTTCAGATTCTGATTTCCCTTTATTATATTTTGCTGTTCTTTCTTTTACTAATTTTTCCATTTTTTCATCATAATGATCATATTTTTTTCTTAATTCATTTCTTCTTCTAATATCATTTTCAACTTCAATAAATTTATTATCCCAATCATTACATTCATTTGAAACTTTTACCATATTATTACAACAATCTGCATATGCTTTTAATAATGCTCTATGTGATTCACATACATCATCCATAAAACCATAATATTTTGTATTTTTATCAAATGCTAGACCAAATATTGAGGAAATTTCTTCAAATATTGATTTAAATGGAAGAATTCTTTGAGGAAAACTGTTTATTATAGCTCTTATTTGGAATATTTTTTCTTTTATTAATTTAAATTCTTGAACTTTTTTATCAAAATCATAATCAACTGTTCTAGGTCCATAAAAACTTTCATATACTGATTGAATTATACCAGGTATGGGATTATTCATATTTTATATAAATAAAGATTAATTGTATTATTTATATTTTATTAATATTATATTTGACACTTTTTTTGATTTAAGATATTTATTAATTTTTTTTAAGATATTTAATTTAATTTATTTAATATGGAAGTTGATAATAAAAATAAAATATCAACTAAGAATAAATTAAAACTAAATAATGGAATGGAAATACCATGTATAGGTTATGGAACATATCAAATTAGGAAAAAAAGTGAAATAGAAAATTCAATTAAAATAGCATATGATAATGGTTATAGATTATTTGATACTGCAGTAATGTATGGTAATGAAAATTTAATTGGAAATGCATTAACAAAACATAAAATTCCAAGAGAAGAAATTTTTATTACTACAAAAATTCTTCCTTCAGATATGACATATGAAAAAAGTAAAAGATCAATTGAAGAAAGTTTAAAAAAATTAAAATTAAAATATATTGATATGGTATTAATTCATTGGCCTGAAGTTAAAAAAAAAGAAGATAGAATTAATGTTTGGAAAGCAATGGAAGAATCAGTTAATGAAGGAAAAGTAAAATGCATTGGATTATCAAATTTTTTAAAAAGACATTTAAATCATATTTTATCAAATTGTAAAATTAAACCAGTTATAAATCAAATTGAATGTAATCCTTTATATTATGATAAGGAAACTATTGATTTTTGTAAAAGTCAAAATATATTAATTGAAGCTTATTGTCCTTTAGCAGAATTTGATTCAAAATTAATTAAAAATAAAATTATTGTTGATTTAAGTAAAAAATATAATAAAACTGTTCCTCAAATTATATTAAAATGGATTATGCAAAAAGGGATTATCCCTTTACCTAAAAGTGTTCATAAGGAATATATTATTCAAAATATTAATTTAGATGATTTTGAAATAAATGATGATGATATGAAATTAATTGATGGATTGGAATGTGGGTATAAAATTGATTGGGATCCTCATAGGGTTGATTAATTAAAAGTTTAATTATTTAATGCTACTTTTATTTAATAATGAAAAAAAAAGTAATATATATACTAAATATTAATTCTCTATCTAATATAATTTTTATTATAGTATTAAATAAAAATAAATATTTAAAATAATTTTTAAAAGAATAAATAATATAATTAAAAAATTAAAATTATTTTTTTTGGGAGTTAATAAAATAAATTAATATTTTTTTCCTTTTTAAACACATTTCACTTGGTTTGAAATATAAAATTAATTTAACTAAAAAAATTCTTCTATAATGTTTAATCCAATATCAAAAAAATTTGAAGGAAGTTTATTAAAATTACCATCCACAGATTATAAAGAATCAGAAATATTGCTTTTGAACAATATTCCAACAAATAAAAAACTGAAAAGTATAAAAAATGGTATACAAGTCATAAAAAAAGAAGTTCAAAATTTAAATTATTCAAACCAAAAAAATTCATTTTCAAATAGTACAAATTCGAATGACAGTTCCTCAGAATCAATAAATGAAAATGATATTCCAAAAAAAGAACTTTTAAAAAAATATTTCGAATTAGAAACAAATAAATTAATTTCTCAATATGGAAATTCATATTTAAAAACATCAAAAGAAATAGAAAAAAAATATAGAATTCATTCTTCTTTTTTAAATAATCATAAATTAAATCCTGATTCAAGATTATTAATGGTAGATTGGATGATAGAAATATTTTATATGTTTAATTCAGAAGCATCGACATTTTTTTTAGCAGTTGATATTTTAGATAGATATCTTCAAAATGCAAAAATTAATATTGAAGATAAAGATATTCATTTAATTGGTTTAACTTGTATTTTTATTGCATCAAAAATTGAAGATTTATGTCCTTTTCAAATGAAACATATTGTTGAAGATTTAGGAAAAAATAAATTTAAAAATGAAAAAATTTTAAATAAAGAAATTGAAATTATTCAAACTATTAATTTCGAATTGTTTAATTGGAGTACTTATGATTATATTTGTATTCAATTAAGTGATTTTAAGAAAAATAATAAGGATATTATTGAGAAATTAAATATGAAATTATATTTTGAATCTTATGAAAATTGTTGTTTTTTCTTATCAAAAGCAGTTCAGTTAAATTATAAATTTACTCAATATTTATCTTCTTTAAAAGGATTAGGTTGTTTAATTTGTGGATTTGATATTTTAGTTTCAAATAGTAAAACTTTAAATGCAGAGATTATTAAAGTTTTTAGGCAATGGATTGCAGATTTAATGGAAGAAAGTGGTTTTAAATCAGATAATATTAATAAATTTTATAATAGTTTAACTGACTATTATAAAGATATTATTAAAAATGAAAAAGGAATTCTTTTTCATTTATGTGAAACTCATACTTTCTATTTCTATTAAAATAATATTAATGATTTCATTTAAGTTTAATATAAGTTATTTTAATATATATTTGGTTTTATATTATTATTACTATTATGAATAAATTTCACTAAAAAATATTAATAATTATATTTAAACTAATTTATACATTTTTCAATATTTTCATTAATATAAATTTTAACTTTCTATATTAATTTTTTCTTGTTTTTCCTCTTCTTCTTTATATTCATCTGGTTTATCATTTTGAATATTTTGTTCATTTTTTTCATTTTTATCTTTATGTCTAATTGATCTTCTTGATTTTCTCCCATTTCCAAATTCAAAATCTTTCAAAACTGGTAATCTTCTTGAAAGAGGTGAATTTTCTCTCATTACCTTTTTTTTAGCATTAATTTCTTTATCTTTATAATTATTCCCAACATTAATTCCTATAATACTAGAAAATAATTTTTTATTTAATTCATCTTTAGAATAATTTTTTTGATTTTTCAATTCAGAACCCATAACACTTCTATAAACAGGATCATACATAATAAATCCTTTTTGATTAATAAAACCTCTATTTATTAAATCTTTTTTTATAACTTCACTAGAAAAAAAACTTTTTAAATGATTATCATATAAAGCAACATAATCTTTCATTGTTGATTTTTCTTTATTTATACAATCTAAAATAAAACCATCTTCCTTATTTCCATATTTTTCTTTATTTAATTCTTCTTCAATCATTTTTTTTGAAATTTTAACAATGTAAAAATCACCATTATTAGGAATAGTTAAATCATTTTTTTTTAATTCAACAACTCTTTTTAACATTTCTAATCCAGTTAAAAATGCAGGATATAAAATTTCTAAAGATAAACAATTATATTTTGAATTTGAAGATTCAGAACAAATAACATTTAAAATTCCACCAATAAATAAAGAATAAAAATATTGTGTATTATTTTTTATCATTTTTTTATATTCATTTATTAATTTAAAATTAGTATGATTTATTTTTGGATAAGGTTGACATTCATAATTTTTTTTATTTGATTTTTTTGCTGTTGATATTATAATTTCAAAATTTGAAAATTTAGATAAAAATAAACCAACTTTTATCCCATCAACATAATCTCTTGTTGCAGTTGCTATTCCCTTTATAAAATAATCAAATATATTTTTTTCATTAATTTCATTTTTTATTTTTTCATTTTTAAAATTTTTAAAATGATTATCAAAAGTTTTTGAAGCTTCTTTTGTATCAAAGAAAAAAATATCAGTTAAATAAAATAAATCATTTATATCTTTTAAATCATTTCCTTTTTTATTTGATAATTCAGGATATGAAATAAAAGTTATTGGAGATTCTGAATTATGAATTTTAAAATGAATAAGTAATTGAATTAAATCATAATATTTGAATGAGGGATTATTTATATTTTCAATATCAATAAAATTAATATATATTAAATCATATTTTGTACAATTTGGATTCATTTTATTAAATGGAGATTTTTTATTTTTAAATATTGGAATTTTTCCTTTTTTTTGAGCTTCTGTTAAATTTGATTCATCTATTTCTTCATTTTCTTCTTCTTCTTCTTCATTGTTAATATTTTTATTTTCTTGTTTTTTTTCTTTCTCTTTTTCATCTTCATTTTCATCTTCTTTTTTTTTTTCTTCTTCATTTTCTTCTTTTTTTTCATCTTCTTTTTTTTTTTCTTCTTCATTTTCATCTTCTTTTTTTTTTTCTTCTTCATTTTCTTCTTTTTTTTCATCTTCATTTAATTCTTCATTTTCAATTTCTTCTTTTTTATTTTCTTTCTCTTTATATTTTCTTTCTTTTTTTTCATTTTTTTCAATATCATCTTTGTCTTTTTTTATTTCTTCATCTATTTTTCCAAACTGAAAAATTTTTTCTTTTGATTTATATTTTAATATAATAATCAAAGAAAATCTTCCATCATCAATAATAGATTCTTTATTTATATTCAAAAAGTTATTTTCAATAATTGTCGTTAAAATATCTTCAAAAAATTTTTCTTCTTCTGAAAATTTTGGTAAAGAAAATGGAATATATTCAACATAACATTGTTTTTTTGAACATTTATTTATTAATAATAATTCATTAATTGTATTATTAGATGATGATAATTCAAATTTTTTAATTATTTCTTTTTTATTTGAAATAAATTTTAAATCTTTTAATTCTTTTATTTCTGAGAATTTAATATTATTTGATTTAAGTTCTTCTTCAGTTAAATTTATAGTCAGTGAAAAATCAAAAAAACCAAAACTAAATATTAATGGGATAGCACTTCCTAAATTACCATTTGAATTTCTTTTTTTCTTTTTAATATTATTTTTTCCTTTCATTAAATTTTATTTAAAAATAAAATATATATTAATTAATTATTTTAAAGATTAATTTTATTATTATCCATTTAAAAAATCAATCATTAATTCTTCACTTTTTATATTAAATATATTTAATGTATTTATTTTTTCATTTAATTTTGAAATAATATTATCATTCATTAATTTTTTTTCATATATTTCTCTTCTTTTTTTAGTACAATTATATTTAATTTCTAACCAATATTTTTTTACTTTAAAATATAATTCATTATTATTTTCTTTTAATTGAGAATTTAAATATAAAGGATTTTTTGTAATAATAGTTGAAATATCATTTTCATTTTTATCAAAATCTAATGATAATAAATTTATTAATTGAGGATATTTTTTAGTTTTCATTAAATTTAATGCATGAGTTCTTATATTTTTTTCAGTTAAATTATTAGCAATTTTTAAACTATTATGATTATTTCTAATAAATTCTTTATGCAATTTTAAAGTTTCATAAAATTTATTCATTATCAAATTCAAATAAATATTTATTGAATTATTTTCATTTTTGAAAACAATTTTTTTTTGAGATAAAGCTAAATCAATATAATGTTTTATAAAATTAAGCAATCTTTTTCCAATATTAATAATATTAACTTGACTAAAATAATATAAAAGTAAATTTCCAATATTTTCCATATCATTACCTAAAATTATATCATAAAGAACATTTTTTTCTTTTAAAAAATCAAAATAAGCAATAAAAAGATTAATTGGTGATGTATCAGAATTATATTGTTTTTTAATTTCGAAAGAAACTTCAGTGAAAAAATTATTTATTTTTGGTAATTTTAATGTTTTCTTTGATTTTGATTTTTGATTACAATAAGCTAATATTTTTTTAATTACAATTGGAATTTTTTCTTTTATAAAATTTTCATTTAATAAAACTATTGTTGAATCAATTCTTTCATATTCTTCTTTCATTAATGATTCTGCTTTATCTTTTTTTAATTCTTTTATTGATTTTGAATTTAAATTGCTATTTTTTATATTATCTTTAAGATTCATTTTTAAATTTTTAGTGTTATTTTTAATTTTTTCTTCCTCCTTATCATTATTATCTTTTTCACTTAATTCTTCCTCATTTTCTTCTTTAATTTCTTTTTCTATTTTTTCATCCTTTTTATCTTTGATTTCTTCTTCTTTTTCTTCTATTTCTGAATTATCTATTTTACTATCTGAACTTTCTATTTCATTTTTTATTTCTTTTTCTTTTTTATTTTTTGAGTTTTTATTTTTTACTTCTTTTTCTTCATTATCGTCACTAGTATTTTTCTTATTTAATTTACTAAGTTTATATTCTTTTTTATCTTTTATATTTTTTGAAGAATTTGGATTTTTTTTATTTGATTCATCATTATTTTCAAAATTAAACCTTTTTCTTGATTTACTTTCAATTTTAGTCTTCTTAGTTTTTGCTTTCTTTTTAATAGTTAATTTTTCATTTAAATCTGATGTAAGATTATCTACTTTAGAATCATTTAAATTTTGTTTAGACATTTCTAGATGAGTTCTTTTTTTCCTGTATTCCATTCCAAATAGACTTTTAGAGAAATTTAAATTATCTATTTTATCAGAATTTTCATCATTCATCACAAAGTTTAAATTTAAAAATTATTTAAAAAAATAAAAAATAATATATTATTTTTTTATATATATTAACAGATAGATATAAAAATTAAGATATATTTATACTGAATGAGTTTCAATATAATAAACGAATAAAAAGTATATGATATTTTGATTAAATTTTTTATAAATATTACAAGGTCAATAAATGATTGATTTCAAAAACTAAAAAAAATTAAAAAAATATATTTTACATTATACAACATTTTGAAGAAGCATTTTCATCTAATTTTTTATTTTCTATAATTACATTTAAATTACTATTATTATATTTAGAATTATTTAAATTACCACACCCATCAGTTTGAATTGTTCTATATAAAGTTATATTATTCCCATTTGTAGCTGTTAATTCTTCTTTTTTATGTTTTTTTATATTTTCACTTTCTTTCCTATTAAAACTTTTTTTTTCTGAACATTGATAATTAGAAATTAAATCATTATTATAATCTTTTCTTTTTTGAATATCAAAAGTAGTAGTCCAATCATATATAAAATCAAAATTTTCATTTTTTTCATTAATAACATAATTAAAAAATAAATTTCTCAAATGATCATAATTTGGTTCTTCTAAATAATCTAAATTCCTTGTATAAGAAACAAATGCTTCAAAAATATTAGGTAAACCTTGACATAAATCTTTACTAGTAGTTTCTTTTTTCTTTTCTAATATTTTTTTATATCTTTCTTCTTTTACTTTAACTTTAAGTCCTTGCCAAGGTAAACAACCTTTTAAAAAATAAACTAAAACATATCCAATACTTTCTAAATCATCTCTTCTACTTTGTTCATATTCTTCCAAAGCATGAATAGAAGCATAACGTGCAGTACCAACTAATTTTTTTCTTTTAATTAAAGGATATTGAATTAAAGTTTTACTAGAACGATATTTTTTAGATAAACCAAAATCAATAATATATAAATGAGCATTATTCTCATTTAATCCCATAACAAAATTATCTGGTTTAATATCTCTATGAATAATATGTCTATCATGAATATAATTTAAATTATTAATCATTTGATAACCTAACATACAAACAGTTTTAATTGAAAATGTTTTATGAATATTAATTAAATCTTCTAAACTCTTTCCCATTAATTCCATTATTAAAATATTATAATCTTTATATTGTCCAAATAATTCTATATTTGGAATATTTGGTCCTTTTAAATATATCATTATTGTCGCTTCGGATTCTAATAATCCTTGACTTTGTCTATTATGTTCTAATTTCATAGCATAGCTTTTATTATTATATTCTACTTTATATACTTTTCCAAAGGAACCTTCACCTAATTTTTTTATTGGTCTGTATTTTCCAAAAAATAATGTGTTTATTATTGGATCTTTTATTTCTATATAATTTGAATTTATGTTGTTATCACTTCTTGGATGTTTTTCATTTTCTATCATTTTTATTATAATTTTATTTATTAATTATAAAATTGAATTATATTTTGATGAATTAAAAAAGCAAAATTTTTTATAAATAAAGATTAAAATATGAAAGTTCATATGAATGATGCAACTGATTTATTTGGAAATGCATTTTTAATTCAACCTCAAATAATAACAATAAATGGAAAAAAAATTAATCTTAATGATAAAAATGAAAAAAAGAAAAAAGAATCTAACTTAGAAAAAATAGAAAGATCTCAAATTGAACAAGATATGGATGATTCTAATTCATATGAAATTATATTAAGTAAAATTTTAGATAAACCTCCAATTGATATAGAAAAAGAAATGGATAATTTACCTCATTCAAAAAAGCATAATAATCATAATAATAATAATACAAATGAAGAAAAAAAGAAAAATAATAAAATTGATCATAGTACAATAACAAAAAAAAAAATTAAAAATAATTTATTAGTAATTCCTTCTGATGAAAAATATCAAAGAAGGAAAACTAGTAGTTTTGAAGTAAATAACTTTCAAAATATAGTTTTATCAGAAATGGAAAAAAAAAAAGAAAAAAAATTTGATATTAGCACACCACAAAGATTTTCATCCAATAAATCTTCATTACCAAAATTGAATAATTTCCAATTACAAAGTCAAAATTTTTTAAAAAAAACTAATTTAATGAAAGATATTGATTTATCTACTATAAAAGATTTAAAATCTGATATTTGTGATAAATCAAATACTCATATAAATGAAAGATTAAATTTTGATGAATTATTATACAAGAAAGAAAAAAAATTAGCAAGCTTATTAGTAGAACAAAAAGTTTATGATTTTGAAATTGATGATAAAACTAAGAAGTTAAATAATAAACCAGTTTATGTATTAACTAATCAAATTGTAAATATTAATAAAAAAAATATAATTAATAATATGGATAAAGATATAAATGATATAAAATCAATTTCTGAGTTACAATCTGAAAATAAAATAGAAACTAAAGAAGAATGTATTCAAACTGAAGAAATAATATTAAAAAAAAATCATTTAAATTTTATGGTTCAAGGTAAAAAGAAATCTTTTTTTGGTTGTTTTTGAAATCTAATTATTATTCTTTATAAATATGTTTCCTTCAAAAAAAATACTTTTATATATCATATTTTACATTAATAATTAAAAAAAAAATAAAATTAAAACAATATATAAATATAATAAATAATAAAATATTTATTTATCTTTCTTCAAAAGAAAAAAAAAAAATCAATAAAAATTAATATAATAAAAGATAAAATAATATAAAAAATAAAAAAATTCTATTAAAATTTTATTTTTTCCCTTTCATAGACTCCTCTTTAGCTTTTTTAATATCTTCATTCTCTAAATTTTTCTGTTCTTCAACTTTCAACTTTTTAATTTCTCCATCACTTAAAAACTTAGCTTCAATCCCAGCAGTAGGAAAAACTAAAACTCCCTTTTTTAAATCAATAGTACATCCATGAGTTCTCATATTATCCAATCCAAAAATACATCCAATAGAATTATTTTCAATAACAGTAATTTTACACATTAAAAACTTACCATTTAATTTTAATTGAGCAGCATGTATAACACCTAAAATTTTACTAGTACCAACACCAGTTGCAATTCCTTGATATCTTTCATCACATAAATTCATTAAATCACATTCTTCTGCTAATTTCTTACACATTATTGTACTTTGAGCTCCAGTATCAACTAATGCTATAACTTTCTTTTTATTTATTTCAATATGAATATATAACATGTGAACTGGAAATAATGTTTCTGGTAAAAATTCTTCTGCATATTTTAAATTTTCATTAATATTTTTTTTTCTTATGATTTCAGCAATTTTTTTTTGAACATTAGGATCATTTTGATCAGCTTTCATTAAATTTAAATATTCAATTTGTTCTTTTCTTGCTATTGTTTCTGCTTCATTTAATTTTTGTTTAACTATTTCTTCTAATTTAGCATCATTTCCAGAAACAATATTTTCTGCTAAAACTGGATCAGATTCAAATAAATGATTTAAATCATCTGGACTAGTTAAAAATCTATCTTTTATTTCTTTAACTCTTTCTTTAATATATAATTCCTTAGCTTTATTATTTTGATAATTTAAATTTTGCATTGCCATAGAAAATTGTTGTGCAATTGAAATTGGTTGTTGGAAATTTTGTCTTCCTGGATTATTTGAACCTGACATAAATTGATCAAAAATTGAACCTAATGTATTATTATTTCCTAAATTTTGATTTTGGGGAATTTGAGGTTGGAAAATTTGACTTAGACTTATTGTTTGATTTGGGACATGCTTTACATATAGAATGTCTGATCCTATATTTAAGTTTTTTATTGGGAAGTTTGGATCTTGAATTATTTGGTTGTTTAATTTTAATTGCATTTCATTATAGGGAATGTTGAATATTGTTTGCAGGAACATTTTTAATTCAAATACTGAAGAGGATTCTTCTATTTCTACATCTTGGAATTTTTCAGTGTCTTCGAGGTTTACTAAAATTTTCATTTTTTTTTTTTTCTGTTTTATTATATTTTTATTTTTTTGAATTTATATAGTTTTTTTAAAATTAAAATATATTAGTTTTCTACAATTAATATTTTTTTAAATAATTTTTTTTCTAAATATATAAATTTTTTAATATAATCCAATCTATTTATTTATAAATAAAAATATTTCTAATTATTTTTTTTTATTAATGTTTTATACTTCATTTTTATCAATGTTTTCATTTTCAATAAAAAAATCTTTCTTTTTTTCATTTAAATTTTCTTTAATTGAATTAGATGAATTTTCACTGTTATTATCATCATCATACATTTTATCTTTTTTCCTTAATATAGTCATTAACATAAAAATCACTGCAATTATAGAAAAGAATGCAGCAAATATTGTAATAATAAATAAACGATCTACTTTATCTTGAAAGTCATAAGCGATAATATATGACATTTCTAAATCATATTTTAAAAATGAACAATCCATAAAATGGAAAAAATAAGTAGAATTTAAATTTAATGATAAAGTATTTTCTAATGAAGAATATTTAGAATTAAGTTCTCCTTCAATATTATTTTCAATTCTGTTAAATATTTTTTCCATCGTTTTTTTAAATGTTTTATTTAATTCTACAAACTTTAGATATAGATATTGATCTTTTAAATCATTTATTGCCTTTTCTATAGCATTAATTTTAATTTCTTTAATAATAGTTTTATTAATTTTTAATATTTTATAATAAGAATAAGTTGAATTATAATTTTCAATATCATAATAACCAATTAAACCTTTATCATCATATAAACAAGTATTAATAAATTCATAATATTTTCTAATAACAATTTTATCATTTTTTAAATTTTCCTTTCCAAAAACATATTTTATATAAGCCATCCCATCATTAACTCCCATTGATAAAATTCCAAAAAATCCAACTAAAATAAATAATATAATTGATAAAAATATTAATAAATGCCAAAAAATTTGAGTTATTAAAAGAAAAAATTTATTTGAATTTAAAAAATAATATAAAAATAAAAATAATGTGCATCCAACACTTACTATAAGTAAAATACTATAAATAACTAAAGTAAAATAAAAACCAATTCCTTTAAATACTTTTCTATAATATTCATAATTTTTCATTATATCATTATAAAATGAAAGTATATTATTTCCAATATTTGAAATTGAATTTTTTGCAATATCCAAATTATCTTTTTCATTATTAAGTCCATTTAAAGAATTTATTAAATTCTCATTGATTATTAAAGAATTATTTATTTTCTTATTAACCTCATTCGTTATATTAGTAACATATCCTTTTTCTAACTCTCCACATTCTTCATTAATTTTTTTAATTGAATTATTATAATCTTCTAAATCTTGTGAAAAATCAAAACTATCAACATTAATAGAGGAAAAATCTAATTGAGAAATTTGTTCTAAAATTGTTGGAATTTTAGTCAAACCTAACCAATTTTCTCCTTTTTCTTTAATTTGGCCATCTTTCATATTATAATATATTCTTTCAACTCCACAAATTGCTCCATCTAAATAATTTTCAAATTTATGTGCATAAACAAATGCAGAAATACTACAAGCAAGACATCCCATAAAAAAAATAATAGATATAATAAATGAAATAAATGTTATATTTTTTTCACCTTTTTTTTCAATAAAACAACATTTAGGTTTACATAAACAAAAAGAAAAAATAATCCAAAAAATTATAATTAAAATTGCAAAAGAAAAATAAATAAAATTAATTGCTAATCTTTCAATATAATAACCAATATAATCTGATTTTTTTCCTCCTTTTGAAATTTCAATTATTGGTCTTACATAATCTCTATTAATAAATGTATCAAAAGTTTGATTTCCTCCTTTTGTATAATATGATATCAAATAATTTGGTCCATCTGCACATCGATTTAATGATTCTGCATTTGAATCTATTAATTTCCTTATTTCTATTTTTGATATTGTTATTTTAGAAAAATATATTATAAGAATTAATGATATTGTAAACATTAACCAATTTTTTTTATGATTCATTTTATTTTTTTTTATTTTTTTTTTATTTATTTTTTTTAATCATTAATTTGTAATTAAAAATAATATAAATAATGATATTAGAAACTTTGAGTGATTTTTTTCTTTTTTTATCCACAGATAAGAAAATCATAACTACACAAAATTTAAGAGATTTTGATACATTTATAGAATCAAAATTTGCTTATTTAGATAATAAAAATACAGGATTTACTTTAAAAAATAAAGAATATACACAATTATCATATTCTTTACATTCATTATTATCAGAATTACTTTATTTTAATTATAAAAATAAATATATTATTCTTCAAACTGAACAAGAATCAAATATTGAAAAAAGAATTAATTTAAAAATAGAAGAAGAAAAAAATAATAATTTAAAAGAAATAAATCAAAATAAAATAAAAATTGATCAAACAAAAGTTTCTCTTTGTTCTTATTTAAGAAATAATGAAATAGAATTTAATTTAAATCCAATTAATTTTATTTCTTTTTTTAATAAAACAAATGAAAGACATAGACAAACTGTTGTAAAATTCATGAAAATAATTAAACCTTATCTTGAAGAAAAAGCAAAAGATTTATCTCAAGATAATATTAGAAACAAAACTGCTGATGAAATTGATAGAAGTAAAAGTGATATAGATAAATCAAATGCAAATAATAAAAGTGGTTTAAGTTGTGTTTCAGAAAAGGAAAATTTAATTCAAAATAAAGAAAAATTTATTTCTGTATTAAATAAAGTTAAAATTAATATAAATAAAAATAATGAGAATCATTATAGAAAAGATATTGATGATATAATTCATCATAGTATACATAATAATGAAATTAAAATCGAAGAAATTAATATAAAAGAAATGTATAATGATGAAAATTTAAAAATTTCCAATACAAAAAATTTAGTTAATGATTATACAAAAAAAAAAGAAGATGATGAAAAAATAAAAAACGAAAAAGGAATTATATCTGAAAATAATAATAAAAATACAAATCAAATTATTACTACAATGAATACAAATTCAAACTTTGATCAAAATTCTGAAACTAAAAGTCCAAGAGTTAAAAAAGATGATAGTGATTGTAAATGTTGTTCAATTTTTTAATAGTATCTTTTAAAATAGTTTTTTTTCTAAATAATTTATTAACTTGAAAATAATTTTATTTTATAATTAAAAAAAGCAATAATTATTAAAAATAATAATAAATGACATCATTAAATCAAGCAAAAAAACATATTCCTTTAATAGAAAGATGTTTAGTAATTGGAACTCATCAAAGAGATTTAAATAATTTAAATATAACATATAATAATATTATAAATGGAAATATAAAAACTTTACCTATTAAAATTCTTGAAAATTTTAAAAGTAATTATTGTAATGAAGATGATGATTCAAATAATATTAATAATTTTATTAAAGGAATAATACCTTTTTGTTATCCTAATAATTTAGAAATTAAATCTGGTCATTATATTAAAGAATATAAAATTATTTCTTTTACTGTAAAATATGGAATTGAAAGAAAATTCATCTCAATTTTATATTTCTATGAGAATTATGTTATTAATAATAATTATTTTAGTTTACCAAAAATTATTTGTTTAGTTTCAAAATTCGAAATTTTAGATACTTGTAAAAAGATTTTGGAATATTTATATCAAATTTTTTTTTTAAAAAATGAACAACAAAAATTTTTTTATTTTAAAAATCTTCAATCAAAAAATTCTAAAAATAAATATTATATTACCCAAGATAAAGAAATAATGGAATTTTATATGTCTTTTATTTTAAATATTTTGCCATATCAACAAGAATATAATCATATATTAGTGAATTATTTAAATAATAATTTTGCTAAAAATACGTTTTTAACATATCATATCGAGTCTCCTAATTCCATTCCTATAAAAGATTTTAATTTATTTATATTATTTCAAAAATTTAATGTAGAAGATTTAGTGAATATATATTTAAGTATATTAATTGGGAATAAAATTATCATAGTTTTTGAAAATTATGAAGAAATAAATCAAATTCTTTTATCATTAATTAGTATAATTTATCCTTTAAATTGGAAAAAATTTCCATTTATTACATATATTACAAATGATATGATAGAGATTTTAGATTCTCCAATTTCAATAATTATGGGAATGCATATAAAATATTTAGATTTATTAAAACAAAAAATTCAAATAGGAGAAATTCAAAATGATACTATAGTATATAATATAGTTGATAAAAGTAATATTTTTCCTAATTCTAAATCTATAGACCTAACAAGTGATATGAAGTCATCATTAATAAAAGATATTTATGATATTATTTATGAATATTCAATTAAATTTGAAAAGAATAATAAGAATGAATATTATAATCTATTTAAAGAAACAATTTCCCTATTAGATCATAAAATATATTTTAATTTGAAAATTTCATATTTATTCTTTAGATATTTTCTAGGAATAGTTAAAAACATTGATTTATGTATTCAGAAATATGATAAAAAGCTTAATAAAAATATAAAAAGTAAAATTGTATTGAATAATTATTTCAATTTTGAAAAATTTAAAAATGATCCTCGTAATAAAAAATATCCTAAATTTAAACAATTTATGCACAATTTTTCGAATTCAATGATATTTCATGAATTCATATCAAAATATATCTTTTCCCAAGATAATATAAAATATAGTTCAATTTCAAATTATATTGAAATTATAAATAAAAATCCATTAACTTATAATAATATATTATATCAAAAATTTTTAATTAATATTAAAAAAAATGTTATTTCATGTTATAATTTTACAATTATAAGTATGAATAAGGCATTTGAAACATATTATTATTTATTAGAAAAATTATGTTCAAATAAAGATAGACCAAAAAATAAATATTTAATATGGAATCCTCTAGAAATATATAAAGTAATGATTCCATATGATTCAATAGAAAATTATTTAGTATCAAATTATAAAGAAGAAAAATATGAAAAAATAAAAAAAGATTTAAGTTTATTATCTGAAAATGATATTATAGATTCAGATGAAGAAGATCATATAGAAATAAAACCATTAAACACTCAATCACAATATATATATAATTTTTTTAAAAATAAAATTAATAAATCAGCTTCTAAAAATCTAATAAAAAATAAAATTCTTCCTTCTTCAATAAAAAATACATTAAAAGAAAAAAAGACAAGTTGTCCAAATTTAACAGAACAAAAAATGAATTTAAATAAAAAAATGAATAGAACTGATAGAAAATCTTCATATTTTAATTTAGAAATTTCAATAGAAGAAAGTACATTAAATACAATTAAATCAAAAAATTATTCAAATCAAAAAATAAAAACATTAATTGATTCAAATTATATTCAAAAATTAATTGGAGATGATAATAAAACTATTTTTTCAGATGATGATATTGTAGTATAAATATTTTATTATAAATTTTTAAAATTAATTATTACTTTTACCATCTTCTTTTTCTTCACTTGATTGATTGAAAAAAATATTTTTTTTATTTTCTTTAAATTCAAAAGAATGATTTTTTCTTTTTTTATTTATTTCAGGAGGATTAATTTCTTGATTAATATTATTTAATTCTTCATTAAATTTTTCATTTTCAATATTTAATCCTCTTAAATTTTTTGTTAATTTATTAATTTTTTCATTTAATTGAACACATTCTTGATTTAATTGTTTATATTTATTTTGAAGAGCAGTAATTTTTTTTTCAGCTTCTTTTTGAGATAAACCTTTTGCTCCAACTTCATCTAAAACTTCTTTTACTTTTTCAATTTCAAAACTTTCATCTTTTGATCTTAAATTTAAATTTTCTTTTAATAAATTATTATAATCTTTATTTAATCTTTCTTTTTCATTTTCTAATTTTTTTATTTCTGATTTTAATTTATCATTTTGTGAAAGAAAATCATTAAATTGTTCCATTGTTAATAATTGTTCATTTCCTTTTTGAATATTATCTTTAATTACATTTTCTAATTCTACATATAATCTTTCCATATTTTGAATTGTAAATTCTTTTGATTCTAATTCATTTTTTAAATCTTCTATTTTTTTTAAATAATCTTTTGTTCCTATTTCTTCTTGTGTTTGAACTTCATTTATTTGTTTTTCAATATTTTTATCCATTGTTTGTAATGTATTAATTTCTCCTTGCATTATATTACAATCTGTTTCTAATTCTGTTTCTATATCTTCTAATTGTTCATTTAATGCTTCAAAGTCTAATTGACCACTTACTAAATCTTTTAAAAACATTTTTGTTTGACTAACTAAATTTTCTGTTTCTTCTATATATTTCATATTTTCTGTTTCTTCATCTTTTAAAAAATCATTTAGAATTTTTTTTCTACTTGTATAATAATTTTCGTTATATCCTCTTGTAGTATACATTTTTTTTTTAATTTAATTATTCTATTTATCATTGATTTGAAGTATTTTAATTTTTATTAAGAATTAATTTATTATTTGATTTTATTTAAATTGAAAAAAATAAATTTATTTAAAAAATTTTTTATTTTAATGAATTAAAAAAATATAAGAAAATTCAAATCTAATATGGGGATTGGGGATT
>JAJJLH010000010.1:0-32169 GCA_023806865.1 Isotricha sp. YL-2021a
ATCCCCAATCCCCAATCCCCAATCCCCAATACCCAACAACAAAATAAAATTGAATTAAATTTTATATTTTTTTATATACTCATTTATATATATTTATTATTAAAATAAAAAATATGATATATTTTTATGATATTTTATTTTTATTATTTTATTAAATAATGAAAAATCACAATTATAATATATATAATTAATATATTTTAAATATCTTATTTAATAATCACATATCTATAAAAATGATTTTTATAAATCACTTTTATATAATTTTTCCAAATTATTAAATTAGATTAAAAACTACTTACATATAAAATTATTGATAAATTAATTAATTTTTTTAAAAATAATAACTTTAAATAAAAAATGACAGAAACACAAAAAGAAAAAAAAGCATATATTATAAGTAAAAATGTAAACCCAGATGAAATGCGTGAAGTGATAGAAAATTTTGAAGATCCTTCAAAGTATTTATCATTAGATCCAAGAATAGTAGTAGGATTACTTCCTTTTAAATCGAAAAAACACCCACTTCCAAATAATTTAACACATCAAGAAAATATAACATCAAATCTAATAAATATATCAAATGAAAATAGAAAAGAAAAAGAAAAAGAAAAAGAAAATATAACATCAAAGGAAGAATATTCAGACAATAATAAAAGACCACAAACATCATCAGAAATTATTATTAAAAAAAGATTATGTAAAACAAGACCACCTACAACAACAAATAAAAAAAATATAGTATCCTCATCTAATAATATAAATTTTATAACTAATACAAATTTAAATATTCGTCCATTAAGTAGTAATATTCATTATCAATTAAAATCTAAAGATGAATTATATGATATATTTAATAAATCAAAATTAAGGGAAAAAGAATTTTTATCAGAAGGAACTAATAAATTAATACCATCAACAGCAACAGAAAATGTTAAAGAAAATTATAAATATCAAGAAAAATTATTAAAATTACAAGAAAAGGATAGAATAAAATCAGCTAAAATATCAAAAAAATTAAGTAAATCATGTCAAAGAAAAGAAAAAGATTTATTATTTAATAAAATAGAAGAGCATAGATTAAAAAAGCAAATGATTGAAATATTAGATCATGAAAAACCTATTTATGAAAAATATGGAAACAATTATTGGATGTTTAGTTTAAGAAGACCTAAGCATTTAGATTATATTAGAGTTAATTATATTAATGTTGGAACTCCTGAAAGAGAAATTTGGAAACCAATGTTAGAATATCCTTATAAACCAGTTGAAATTATTCAAAATCCTAAAAGTTTAATTGAAAATAAATTTTCTAATGTTATTAATGAAGATTATTTTTGTAATGAAACTAAAAGATTAAATTTTAAATTACCTGATATGAAAGGAATTAATCAAATGAATATTGTTGGTAAAAATTTAATGAAAGAAGAATTTAAGAATTTAAATGAATTATATGAAAATATTCATAATGAAAAAGTAAGATTATTTAAAGATCCTTTTGAAGAGAAAAAGAATTATATGAATGATTTAATTTGTAAACAAAAATATGATAAACCAAATTTACAACTCTGTAAATGTACAACAAATTCAGCAAAAACAATAAAAAAATTAAAAAAACCCCCAAATGAATATTTTTATTAAATAAAAAATATTGTTTTAAAATATATAAAAAAATACAATATTTAAATCCTAATAACATATAAATTAATATATAAAAGATTAAAAAAAATTAAGATTATTACTTTCCTTAATCTCATTTTCACAATTATTGACCTTTTCATAACTTTGATGGTATTCATTATCATTATTAATCAAATCATTTTCATTTAACCATTCTTTCTTTTTCCCATTTTCCCAAAAACCATATTTAATACTGTTTTCTTTTGGATTAATGTACTTTCCGAAACCATCTTGTTTGTTATCTTTCCAAAACCCAATATACATTCTATTATCATTCCAAATATACATACCAATTCCATTTTTTTTATCTTTCTTAAACTCCCCAAAATATTTCCTCCCATCTTTCCAACACATTTTCCCATTACCTTCCTTAACATTATCAACAAAATCCCCTTCATAAATTCTCCCATCATTATAATAATAAACACCTTTTCCATTAATTTTATTATCAAACCAATTACCAACATATTTACAACCATTACTCCAAATATATTCACCTTCACCTTCTTTTTTTCCCATATTATAATTCCCTTTATAATAAGAACCATCTTTCCATTCTTCACTACCAAATCCATGTTGAACATCATTAACCCAATTTCCTTCGTATTTTGTACCATCTGCACTAATGAAAACACCTTCACCATTTGCTTTATCATCTTTCCAAAAGCCTTTATATACATCCCCATCAACATGATAAAATGTTCCATATCCATTTGGTTTATCATTTTCCCATTCACCATCATATTTTGCTCCATCATTCCATTCTTGTATTCCTTTACCATGTCTTTTACCTTTTAATATTTCTCCAGTATATGTTGCATTTCCTATTTTTAAATTTTCTACATATTTTATACTTGAACTAATTGATTCTGAAGTTTCTATATTTTTTGTACTTAATTTTGAATATGATGGATGGGGTTTATGGTTTATTTTTTTTTTTTTTTTTTGAAGGTATTTACGAAATTGATTTTGGATTAGACGTATTTTGTTTAAATGAGAATTTAAAAGTCTAATTTGTTAAAAATTTTATTTTTAAATTATATTATTTTATTATACTCTGATTTTTTTATTTCTCTACGATTTCTTGGATCTTCATGTCTTAATATTAAATCTGTCATTTGATTGAATTCCTCATCTATGGCACAATTACAGCGGGAACATTCTTTTCCCATTTTTTTATATCTAATAATTCAATGAAAAATATAAATTATATAAATTAGTTTTTTCATATATTAAAATTTATTCTAACAAAAAAAATATTTTTTAAAATACCTTGAACTATAAAATATAATTTTATATAATAGAACAATTACAACAACTTTTTTTAATTGTGATTTCATTTTTAAAATTTTGAACATTAAATTTGTTTAAATAAACTTTTTTTACTATTTCTAAAAATGCCTCATTACATTTTTCCCCAGTCATTGCACTAGTTTCAATATATTCAATATTTTTTTCATTTGCATATTTTTTGGCTTCTTCAAATTTAACTTCTCTTTCATTTTCTAAATCTTTTTTATTCCCAATTAAAATAATTGGAATATTTTTTCCTTTAATATTTATTATTTTATTATATTTATTTTTTACAACATTAAAAGAATTTTTATCTGTTAATGAAAATACCAATAGAAAACCTTCTGATGATTGTATCCAAGTATCAAAAAAATTTTGATAATCTTCTTGTCCTGCAGTATCAATTATTTCAACTTCTATTTTTTCTTCAAAAATAATAGGATAAAATTTATAATGATCTTCTAAAGTAGTATCAATATCATCTGCTATTAATTCTTTATTTAAACATTTATAAGTTACTGATGTTTTACCTACAGTACCACCACCTAAAATAGCAATTGTTAATTTTTTATTATTATCTTCATCATTATAATGTAAACTTGTCATTAATTATTTAAATTTTTAAATAATTTTTTTAATTCAAAAAAATAAAAGTTAAAAAAATAAAAAATAATCAAAAATGTCAACTGAAGAAACTGTAAAAATTATAACCTTAGGGGAATCTTCTGTAGGAAAAACATCAATTCTTGCAAGATATGTTGATAATATATTTGATATAAATATGATTTCAACTTTAGGAGTTGATTTTAAAAGAAAAACAGAAATAATTGATAATAAACAAATTAATATAAAAGTATGGGATACTGCAGGACAAGAATGTTTTAGAAATATTCAAAAAATATATTATCATAATACTGAAGGTGTATTATTAGTTTTTGATTTAACTTCAAAAAAAAGTTTTGAACAATTAAATTATTGGATTGGAAATATTAAAGTTGAATGTCCTAGTGATGTTGCAATATGTTTAGTTGGAAATAAATCTGATTTAATAGATGAAATTGAAGTAAATGATGATGAAATTAATAATTTTTTAAAACAGAATAATAATTTAAAATTTTTTAAAACAAGTGCAGTTAATGGTGAAAATATAAAAGAAATGTTTCAATATATTTCAAGAGAAATTTTAGAAATCTTAAAAAAAAAAAAAGCTGATAATAAAAACAAACCAAAGAATATTCAAATGACAAAAACACAATTTAAATATAAAAAAAATATATGTTGCTTAAAAAAAAATTAGATAAAAAATAAGTTTAAAATTAATCATTAAAATATAATTATTTAAAGAAATGTTGAAAAAAAAAGGAAATATTTATATGGTAAACAAATTAAAAGTTATAAATAAAAAAATTTAAAAAAAATATATAAATTTTATAATATATTTTCACTCCTACAAACAGGACAAGATAATTTAACATTTAACCAATTTTTAATACAATTCCCATGAAAATAATGATGACCTGGACAATTTAAAATAATAATATCTTGTCCTAATTTAATGTCTTGAGCACATATAATACATGGATTACAATGATTTATAGATGCTGAAATAGTGGGAATTCTTCTTATTATTTCAGGATCTATTCCAAAATGAGAAAAAAATTGATTTGGAGCTCTTAAGAAATAACATACTAAAATAGGAAATGAAACTCCTATTAATATTATTTTTAATATTTTTTTACATATGATTGTTATTCCTAATAATGCAAAACAAAATATTAATATTGTTGGATAGATATTTTCATCAAAACATTTTTTATTTCTTTTAAAATATATTATACATGTGATTATTATAATACATAATCCTAAAATATCAATAATAATTGCTAAAATCGTAGTTATTTTTTTTAATTTATAATTTGATGAATAATATATTAATATTATTACTCTTGAAATACAATATATTAAATTTAATGAAAATAAACTAACCATTAATTTTATAAGGGTAGAAAATTGTTTAGAGCAAAATGTTTTTGTTTTTATTAAAGCAATAATTGAAGCAATTAACTATTTTTTTATAAATTTTAAAAATATATTATTTTACAAAAACTATAGAAGGAAATAAAATAACAGAAATATTTTTAATTTCTTTTTGAGTTATATCATTTTCAATTGACGCAATTGATAATTCATCAATATTATTATTATTATTTCCAAAATCTTCTACAATATCATTTTCTTCCATATTTAATAAACAATTAAAAAAAATATTCTTAGAATAAAATAGCTAATTATTCATTAAATATAATGGATTATGATGATGATATTGATTATAAGTCAGAAGATGATTATGAAAGTTATGGTGAATATGAAACAGTACATAATGATGAAGAATCGGAAAATATAAATAATCAATATACTGTACTTTCTCAACTTGATTTAGAAATAGCAAGAGAAAAAGAAATAAAAGAAGTAATGGATAAATTATATTTAGATAGAGATAAATCAATTTTAGTTTTAATATATTATAATTGGAATATTGATAAAATAGAAACCAATTGGTATGATAATGTAGAAATAAATTCAATAAAATGTGGAATAACATTATCTAAAGAAACAGAAAAAAAATTATTAGATGAAGGAGCAGAAAAATATTCTAATATTTGTTCAATTTGTATGAGTGAAAAAGATGATACTTTTAAAAATTTAGATTGTGGACATTCATTTTGTAGTGATTGTTGGAAAGATTATTTAAAAGAACAAATAAAAGATTTATATTCAATATTATCAACTAAATGTATGCAACATAATTGCCCATTAATAGTATATGAAAGATTTTTTTTTGAATTATTCAAAAATGAAAAAGATTTAATAGAAAAAGTAAAAAAAGGAATAAGAAAAAATTTCATAGCTAAAAATGATGATATAAAAGAATGTCCAAATCCATATTGTACACATTGTATTAAAACCTCAATTCATTCTTTAGGTGATTGTCAATGCTTTTGTGGTACTATATTTTGTTTTAAATGTTATAAAGAAACTCATCGTCCTTGTTCATGTGAAATGGTTGAAAAATGGGAAAAAAGAATAAAAAATGAGAATGAAAATGATATTTGGATTAAAGCAAATACTAAAGAATGTCCTCATTGCCATCAAAAAATTGAAAGAAGTTTTGGATGTAATTATATGTTTTGTAATCCCAAAGCTGGTGGTTGTGGTAAAGCTTTTTGTTATGTTTGTGAAGTTGATTGGGCTAAGCATAGTCAAGATCATTTTAAATGTAATAAATATACTGAAGCTGTTAAAGCCAAAGAATTACAAGCAGATAAATTAAAAAAATATTTAAAAAGATATGAATTCTATTCTGATAGATATATTAATTATAAAAATGCTGTTAAACAATGTGATGAGAAATTAAGAAAGAATTTAGAAGAAAAATTAAGTTTAATGATTGCTATAAAAAATATCCCTTTGAATGATTTAAAATTTATATCTGAAGCTTTAAATACGATTATAAAAGGAAAAAGAACTTTAGAATATACATATATTTTTGGTTTTTATATGAAGGATGATAAAAATAAAAGCATGTTTGAATTTTCACAATCTTATCTTGAAAGATACGCTGATAACTTACATCAATGTTTAATAGGGGATATATTTAATCAATTAATTCAAACAGAAAATTACGAAATCTTTAGCCAAATGTTTAATGAATTTAAAAATAAAGTTTTGAATTTGTTTAGTGCTACAAATAAATATAATGAAAATTTACTTATTGAAATTGAAAATAATTATATGAATTCTATTGATGAAAACTTATTAAATGAAAATTTGAATTAATTATTAATTGAAATTTTTACAATTAAATTTTTTAATAATTATATATATTTTAATAATTATTAAATTTAATAAATTCTAAAATGAATACAGAAGGAAATATGACAACATCTTCATCATTTCGTTTTAATGTAAGTTAAAAAAAGAAAAATATATTTACTTATTTTTAACAATAGAAAATTGCAGATATGGAAATTGCAAAACAAAATTTGCAAAAGTCAAATGAATATGATTATAAAAAAATAATTAATGATTATCAGTTACATGATGCTATTGATAAAGGAAAAAAGAAAAGATTTCAATCATTGGTTTCATTAAATAAAAGGTATAAACCAACAGTTGAACATATGAAAGAAGTGGTTATTGAGAGAGAAAATAAAAGAGTTACTCAAGTTAAAAAAGAAATTAAAGAAAAAGAAAAAAAAATTCAACATAATAAAGAATATTTAGCAAAAGAAGGAAATGATATTTTAAAAATTAAAAAAATTAGAGATAATAGAGAAAAAAAAGCTTTAGTTGAACATGATAAAGTTTTAGAAGGGTTTGAAAAAAAAAGATTAAAAGAAGCACAAAGAACTGAAAATAGATTAAAAGAATATGAAGATAATTTAAATGAAAAAAGAAGAGCAAGAAATGAAGATTATAATGAAAAATTAAGAAAAAGTTATCAAGAACATGAAAAAAATTTAAAAATTAGAGATGAAAGATATGAACAAATGATAAAAGAAAGAGATGATAAATTTTTTGAAAAATATACAAATGCTTATTGGAGTAAAAAAAATAGAGCAAATCAAAGAAGAGAAAAGAAAAATAATCATTTAAGACATTTAGAACAAATAAGAGAAATGAGAGAAGAACAAGAAAAATTATATATGAAAAAAATAAAAAAATTTCAAAAAAAATTAAACGATGTAGCAAAAAGAAAAGAAGAAATTGAACAAAAAAGAAAAGATGAAATGGAAAAATTAGCAAGAACTCAAAAAGAAAAATTTGAAAGAGTACAAGATAATTTACTAACATTTAAAGAAGAAGATGATGAAGATAGAGAAGCAGTATTAGATTATCAAAGAGAACTTGTAATTAATAAAGCAAATAATAAAGATATTGCAATGGAATTAAGAAAAGCAAATGCAAGAGAAAAGGTAATTTTAGCTGATATGGAGATGTATAAAATGATGGGAAAGTTTAATAAAGATATTAATAAAATTCAAGATCAAAGTATGCTGAAATTATCTAATAATAGAAGAAAACAAATGTATAAAGATTTACTTAGAGAGGAAGCTGAAAAGAAGAAAAAAGAAGAAGAAGATAAAAAATTTCAAAAATAAAAATAAGGGTTAATTTAATTATGTAAATTTGAAGATTTATAATTTATTAGTTTAAGTTAAAAAAATGCATTGGTTTAATTATATTTTAATTTATCAAATATTTAAATTTGTATAAAAACAAAATTAAGAATAGTTCTTAAATTAATAAAGATTTATTTAAAAAAAATAATTTTTAAATATTTATTTTAATTAAATAAACAATGGACAAAGTACTTAAAATTCATAGAATAGAGAATAAAAATCCATCACAAAAAGTAAAAGAAACTTTTCAAACAATATTAATTGGGAATTCAAAAGTAGGAAAAACTTCAATAATTCAAAAATGCCTTTATGATAATTTTTCAGAAGTTTATCAAAAATCTAAATCTTATAATTTATTTTGGACAAATTATGAAATCAATAATGATTTATTTTGTCTTCAATTATGGGATGTTTCAGGAGATGAAAAAAATGTGACATCAGTAACAGGAAATTTTTATAAAAATTGTAATTGCGCATTTTTAGTATATTCAATAAATGATTTTGAAAGTTTAGATAGTTTAAGATATTGGTTAAATGATTTAAGAAAATATGCAAAAGAAAATATTGTAACTATTTTAGTAGGAAATAAAACTGATATTAAAACTGAAAGATTACTTTCATATGAAAATGGTGAAAAATTTAAAGAAGAAAATAAATTAGATCATTTTCTTGAAGTTTCTGCTAAAACAGGTGATAATATTGAAGATTTAATAAAAAATACTATTGTAACTTTATATTGTCAAATTAAATATTCTACTAAAATATATGAAAAATTAAATGAAAGTATTGATAGAAAATCAAATGTACATATAAAATTTAGACCGAGTCAACTTCAAAATAGAGGATCAATTTTTGATTCTAAGAATAAACTTCCTAGAATAAGTATTGAAGAAAATGAAAAAGAAGATGAAATTGATGAAGAAACTGAGAGGAAAAAGAAAACGAAGGTTGGATGTTGTTTCTGTTAATATAATTATTATTGAAAAATAATTAGGAATAGATATTTAGATTTTTATTTAAATCTTTTTGAAAATTTGAACATATTATAATATTAATTTTTAAAGAATATAAAATATTTTAAATTTAATTATATTATAAAAAATAATATAAATAATATAAAAAAATTTTATAATACACTTCCTTTTTCACCTTCAGTTTCAATAATTGATTCTAATTTATGACCAGAATCTTTTTTTAAATCATTTTTTGCACTTTCAATCCTATCATTTTTATTTTGTTTTTCCCTAGCAATATCTATTTCATTAAATTTTTTATTAATTTGATCTTTTAAATTATGCTTAATATTATTTGAATTAATAAGACTTCTAATATCACTACCAATATATTTATATAAAATTGCACAAATTTCAACAGCAACTAATCTACAATCAGGTTTTTGATGGAATAAGCTAGGAATAATTAATTCGACAAAAACATTATACCAATCCCATAAACTTTCATCAATACCATATTCATCTAATACTCTTAAAATAATTTCTAATCTTGCAAAAAGAACATTCCATGGTTGTTTATCAGGTGTTACTCCATCATTATTTTCTACAATATCCATACATGCTTTAACTAATTCTCCTACATTTAATGCTGGATGTCTAAAAATATCAATTAAAGTTCTTAATGTTAAATCTCTTTGTTTATCATTAAATTCTGATATTTTTTTTATAAATATTGGTAAAAAATATTTTATTGATTTTTGAATGAAAGCAGGATCAACATCATTTCCACAAACTGGAGGAGCTAAACATGTTTGTAATATTTTAAGTCCATCTAAATAAATTTGTATTACTTTATCATCAGATGCTAATTTTGCTACTTCAATTGAAGCTCTAAATAAGGGAAATGATTTATCTATAAATCTTGGAAGAAGTGGATTTTGAATATATTCAAGAAAAGCTTTTACTGCAGCTTCTCTCATTTTCCAATCATCACCAATTAATGCTGAATATAAACGAACTCCTGTTACTGTTAAAACTCCTTGACGATGAGCTCTACGTAATTTATTTATATCTGGTGGAGGTATTTTTCCTCCTGCATCTTTTGCACGTGGAATAAAGTATGGTTCTAAATCTTTGTCTCCTTGATTATAGTCTAATTCATCCATAAACTTTTCAGTTTTATCTATTTCTTTTTTGATTAGTTTTATATCTTGATTTATATAATCATCGGTTCTAGTTCTTCTATCTCTTCTATTTGTAGGTACATTATTACTAAATTGACTATTATCTGTATTTGTATTTATATTCTTATTACTGTTTATCGATTTTTCTCTCTCTAATCTTTCTCTTTCTAATCTTTCTCTTTCTAATCTTTCTCTTTCTAATTTTTCACGTTCTAATCTTTCATGTTCAAATCTTTGTCTCTCTAAATCTTTTTGATGTTGTATATCAGCTAAATAATCTTCAGGTCTCATTAAACTTATCATTTCTTCATATCTTGAAGTTTCATATATTGCATCAATATTATCTCTTCTTGCAGCTAATTCATCTCTTTTTCTTCTTAACATAATACATGCATCATAATTTTCTTTACTTTTTGCAAATTGTAATTCTCTATCACAATTTAATATTTCATTTCCTAAATAAAAAGTTTGTTTAATATCTTTTTTTATTTTTCTTAAAATTTCATAATCTTTTGTAGCCTCAGCTCTTCTAGAAATAGTTAATAAATCTCTAATAGTAATTTTGGTTTCTTCATCAACAGGAGCAATATCATAATTTTGGTCTTGAACTAAATTATATTCATCATTAATAGGTAAACCCATTTCAATAAGGACTCTATCAACACTAGCATTTTTAGCTTGTGGATCATATTTACTTGGAATATTTTCATTATAATAAACCAAATGATCAATTGGTTTACCAAAAAATTTTAATTGGGCAATTGAAACTTGGCCAAAGGGATTTGATTGTATTTTAATATTACCTCTTGGGAAAACTAATTTTACAAAATTACCAATTCCTTGAACTAAAATAGTTTTCCCTTCTTCAGTTATATTAAATTCACTTTTTAATTTAACATATTTTGTATCATTAAAATTTCCAACTGTACCATCACCTAAATAAATATCAAGTTGTGGTATCGGTCTATTAATTTTAGAACTAATTAAAACAAATTTTAAATCACTTCTATGATTTAATCGTACAAAAACTTCTTCTGGAAAATTTCCTAAACGAGAATTTTCCCATGAATTTTTTGTTGGGAAATTATGCATTAATAATTCTTCAATTGTTGTTCCTATCATTTCACTTGATACAGATACTGGATGAAATGGTATGAATTCATAAAATTGTCGTATTGGTTCATTTTTTTGATTTGTATTAAGGGATGGGATTATTTTATCCAATACTTCTACTGTATCTTGTTCTGGGAAATAATTTTCTAATGGTGATTCACTTACAAAATAAGACATATTTGTTTTTTTTATTAATTGTTATTTTTAATATTTATTTAGTAATAAAAAATATTTGCTTTTTTAAATTAATTAATATATATATATAATATTAATTTTCATTTTTTGATTGGAAAAAATAAAAATTGTTTTCATCAACTTGAAATGCTGCAATTGGAGAAATACAAATTGGATCTTGTAATTTACTTATAACTTCCTTATTAATATATATTTTATTTTTTGAATGATTTTGAGCATACCATTCATGTTTATCAAAATCAAAATATATAAAAACATGCTTTCTAGATACTCTTTGACCATGTCCTAAAGATATAAATTGAATATCATCTGTTATAGTTGGGTCTTTTGTTTCTACTTCTCTTCCTAAATAAACTTTTGTTTTTGTAATAATTTTATGAATATTTGGTCCTTCTATTTTTGCATAACCCATTTCATTCTCTATACTTTCATTCATATGTGATATAATAATTGATTGTTTTTTTTAATTTTAAATTAATTTAAAAGACAATGATTTAAAAATTAATTAAATTTCAAAAACAAAAAATGTTTTCGTGAACAAAATAATGTATTTCTTATTTTAATGTTAAAATATTAAATATGAATTAATTAGCAAATGAATCTAATTTATCATGTAAAGTATCAGAAATGTTCCATTTATTTATTCTAATATCTTCTAATATTTTTAAAGCAAGATCTTTTTCCTTACCTGGAACTTTTTTTAATTCTTCATTTATCATTTCCTCTTTTTTTTCACTTAATAAATTAAAAACAGTTTGAATTAATGGAGATTTTAATCCTATTTTTACTGCTTCATTATAAGTATCAAAAGCAAAATTAAAATCAAATTTATTTTCTTTTTTTTTATTTTTATCATCTTTATCACCTTCTTCAAATAATTCTAATAAATCTTTTAATTTTTGTTCAGCTTGTGATTTAAGTAATAAAACAGATTTAATATCATCTCTTCCTTTTAAAACTTCTTCTTGTTTTTTCTCTAATTTTTTTCTTTCATTTAATATAGTATCATACAATTTTTTATTTACTTCAATATAACCAGTTTTTCTTAATTCAAAATCTTCTTTAGTTTCAGTTAATAATCTTTCATTTTCTTCAAAATATTTTGTAATCTGTTCTTCTTTTTCAAAAGCAGTTGATTCTGTATTTAATTGTTTTTTATCTGGAGCATAATCATGATCATAAGTAATACATCTGTTATCAAATGCATAATATAAAAAGTTTTTAATATATAATGAATAATGATTTTCAGCTGGTAAAATTTTTTTGTTTAAATTAAGATATGTAGTTTTTTTCTCTTCTTTTTTTTCTTCAACTACTTCATTTTTTCCTTTTTTATTCACATTTTTAAGTGGTTTTTTTATATTTGTATTATTATCAATAACTTCTTCTTTTTTTTTCTCTGTTCTTCTTATTCTTTGTGTTTTTAAAAATTTTCTTTCTTCATCATTTAATTCATCAACATTTTTTTTTTGTAATATAAATCTTCTTCTAGAATTTTTTGCCTTTTCAGCTCTTCCAGGTTCTTCAATTTCCCATGCTTCAATTACTTTTCTTTCAGCATCTTCTTTATGAGTATCTTCACAAAATCCTAAATTATTAGAACTAAAAACTTTTATATTCCATCTTAATGTATCTAAATTATCAGGTTGTAAAAATTTTTTTGATAATTCTGTTTCATCTAAATAACAATATAATCTATATGGTTTATTTGTTGGAACCTCTTCAGTAGGATTTTTATCATTTTTTTTACTTGATTTATTTTCTACTATTGGATTTCCTTCAAATATTAAATTATGTAATGTTATTGTATTATAAAAATCAGTTTTGTATATTATTTTATCTTCTTTATCATATAATTCTAATTTTAATCTAATTGGTTTATCAATGGGTAGTTCTTTTAAATTATTATTATTATTTTCATCATCGTTATCAATTTTTTGTAGTTGAGAAATTTTTATATTTAATGAAGCATAAACCAATTCACCACTAAAAATATATTCTTTAAATAAAATAAAATGTTTATTAGTCTTATATTTATCATGAATATCAAATGGTGTAACATGTTCAATATTAGCTAAATTAACTAATGCTTTATTCACTTCTCCTGGAACTGCAGTATTAGTTTGACTTACATCTAATTTCTCATCTTCTGGATAACTTAAAATTTCTATATCAAAAGTATCAGCTTCCACATTATAAGGTGGAACACATGTTATAACAAAGAAATATTCATTAGGTTCTAATTCAAAAACATTTTCAAAAAAAATATTTTTTTTTTTATTTTCATTTCCATTTTCACAAATAAATAATTCAATATATTCTTTGAAAAAGTAATCTTTTGTACTAGTATTTATTACAAAAAATTTAGTTTTTGTTTCTATTTTTACAGAAACTCTTAAAAGAACATAAAGTTCATTTTGAGGTAAATTAGGTTGTTCAATAGTAAAAGTTTCTTTTGTATATCCATTAAATCCACTTAAATAATCACTATATTTAATTGGCTCAATTAAAAAATCAGTAAAGAATTTCATATAAAAACCATTTGGATATAATCCTCCAAGGAAAATTAAAAAGTATTCATCTTTTATATTTAATTGATCAATATGTTTACTACCAAAAAATGATTGTAAAGTTATTAATTTTCCTTCTTCAAATCTTTCATCTTTTTTTAATAAAAGAAAATGAATAGCATATGCAATATCTCTTAATTTAAATTTATCATCACTATTAACAGAAAAATTAATTATAATATTAGATTTACTAGTATTTTCATTTGGAATTAAATGTAAAACTTTATTTTGAGGATTAACTGAAAGAATATCTTTAGTATCATACCACAAATTATCCCAATAAAAATTAGTTTGATAAATTTTAGGATTATTTAACATAATAAAAGAATCAAAGCATTCGAAAAAGTCTTTAGGTTCAACCCAAGAACCTTCATTTCTAATTAAAGGTTGTTTAGGTTGATTATATTGTTCAGTATTATTATTAATTAAATGCATATATACATCTTTACTCCAAGTATAAGGTTTTTTTTTTTTATGATGTTCATGATGTTGTCCATGATGTTCTTCTTCATGTTCATGTTCGTGTTCATGTTCTTGTTCATTTTTTTCTATTTGCAAATGCATTATTTCATATACATGTTCTAAATAATCAATTGGTGGAAATTTCCATTCATTGACTAAACATTTTTTTGTCATTTCTATTTGTTCATCTGTATGTTCTTTTAAAAAATTTGGATCTGATACTGCTGAATTATGAATTTTAATTGAATAATACTTTTTACCATTTTTTTTTAAACTTTCTATTCTTTTGTATTTTTCTTCTTTTTGCTTTTTTTTTATTTCTTTTAATTCATGTATATATTGTTTTTTTTCTTCTCTTGATAATTGCTTGAAAACATTATTTGAATTGAAATTTTTTAACATTGCTCTTAAATCACTAAAATCAATTGGTAATAATCTATTCATATTAAAATAATTATTATTAAAAAATTCTACAACATCATAAATAACACCAATAAATATTTTATCCATAAATAATTCAATTGCTTTTTCATGATGAGGTATCATAAAATGAATTTTTGAAGCTCTTGATTTATTTAATGCATTATTTGAATTTTGATTAATAAAATGAGTTTGTTCATAAATTTGATTTTCTTTTTCTTTTTCCTTTTCTTTTTCCTTTTCCTTTTCTTTTTCTTTTTTAGCTTTTTTTTCATCCTCAATTTGTTTTTTTACATCATTAGATAAATTATTATTTGCATTAATAGTTTTAAATCTCATAGAGGAACGTCTTCTAGATCCATTAACTTCAACTTTTTCTAAATTTTCTTCTAATTCATCTACTTTTTCCATTTTTATAGAAATTCTTTTATTTTTTTTTTGAATTGTAACAACATTATCTTTATTTACATGGCTTTTCATTGAATTCATTCTACTAAATGCTTTTTTTGCTGATGGATTATATAATTTTTGTGGTGGTAAAAAGTCTTCAATTTCTTCTTCATCATCTTTTGTTATTTTAACTTCTTCTGCTTTTTTATAACAAAAAATAAAACAATTTTTATTTATATAATTCTCATCTGATAATGCTTTTTCAAGAAAAATAAGTTTAGGATCTTCTTCTTCAACAATTGTTTTTTCTATATTTTGATTTGTTTTTGTTTTATTTGGATTTGTATTATTATTTTGAGAATAATTACTATTTTCAAATTTTGATTCGTCTTTTTTTTCTTCAATCATATTTGAATCAGGTTCATATTTATTTTCATCTTTTTGATCAATAACTTCAAATATTTTATACACATTTTTTTCTTTAATTAAATCTATAAATTCAGGAATATATCCTGTTAATGAATAAAAAACTTCAAAATCACCACATTCTTTAAAAGATTGAGAAACAATTTTATATGAATATAATTTAAAAATTGCTTTTGCTAAAATAGCAGGCCAAATTTCTTCTAAATTATCACATCTCGGTAAAAAAAATTTATCATTTTTATCAGTTGGCATTCTATCATCAATTTCAATTTTTCTTAATTTTCCAAAATGATATAGTTTAACCCAATAAATTCCTTTTTCATTATAAATTGGAACACCATTTTCTTGAGGATAAATTCTTTGAAAAATTGAAAAATTATAGTTAATATCAATAATATTTCTATCTCTTATAATTTCAAAAATAGAAGCAAGCCATCTACAATATAAAGGATATCCATCTTTCATTCTTATTCTACTAGGATTTGCTTCACTTATTTTTAATTTTTCTGTATTTACTTCTGTTATTGTAGGTTGCAAATTTTTATTTTTTTTTTTTTCATTTTTAAATCTTTCTATTTCTTCTTGTTCATTTTTAATTCTTGTTTCATATTCTTCATCAGTTTCTTGTCTTTGAATAAATTTAACAACAGTTATATTTGGTTTTGTTTTAATGATATTAAAATAATCTTTATAAATTGCCATTCCATCATCTTTTTCAGTATCAAATTCGGAATCACTATTATCACTTTTAGGTTCTAATAATCCTTCTTCTATCATTTTTTTTCTTCTTTCTTCTTCTTTATATTTTTCATGTACTTTTTCACGAAAAGTATTTGGATTTTTTTTTGGAAAATGTTTTTTAATATCAACATCTAATTTATTTTCAATTATATAAAAATTTGGTCTTGACCATTTAATTTCTTCATTTAAAAAATCTTTATATAATGATTTTGGAAGATAAATTCTTTCAGCCATAGGATCATTAAAAACTTCTTCAGGTTTTTCTAATAAAGGTGCTTGAAAGGTTGCAAGGTCAGTTTCATCTAATGGAAATTCTTCAAAAAGGGGATTTGGAATATTTTCTGGGGAATAAACTTTTTCTACATTTGAAGGAAAAATTATTGGTGATGGTTCATGAATATGTTGATAAGATGATGGTATTATATCTTTTAAAGATTGAGATTCTTTACCTTTTGGATTCTTATCTTTTTGGTTTTTTTTCATTTTTTATAAAATTAAAAAAAATAAGTAAATATTTTATTAAATAAGTGTATTATTATTTTTAATAAATAAAAAAAAAAGTTTTTTCTTATTTATATATAATTAATTTTTAATTTAATTTAATTTAATTTATTAAGATTATATTCAATATATTTTATGTTTTTATTTAGAAATTTATTTTTTAAACATATTCAATAATAATGTCACAAATTCAACAAAATCAAAATTCTACACAAAATTTAATAAATCCTATTCAAAATATAAATTATCAACAAATTCAAATCCCAAATAATGAAATAAATTTAAATTCTAATAAATTAACTGATGAAAAATCTATAACACAAAGTTTTTATTTAAGAAATTTAATTCAAAGCAACGATATAAATGCATTATCTCAATTTTTACAAGACAATAAATTATCAATGAAAACTTTATTAACTGGGATTTTTATATTACTTCAAAAATATGAAAAATCTGATTTAATTTATAAAATGTTTGATTTATTATTTTTATCAGGTGCAGATATAAATGCACCAATTATTTTTATGAATCATAGAAAAACAATAGAAGAAAATGAAAAAATTACAATATTAATGTTTGCAATAATATTAAACGATATAAAACTTATTAAAATAATATTAAAATATAATCCAGATATAAATAAATTGGATGCAAAGAATAGAAATGCAATTGTATATTCAGTTTTATATGATAATAATGATAATCCAGATATTATATCATTATTAATTGAAAAAAAGGCAAATATAAATTCACTTATTGAAGAACCTATAGATAATTTATATGAAATTCATTCTATTTTTACTTTTGCATGCTTTAAAGGATTTACAAATATTGTTAAAGTTTTATTAGATAATAAAGTAAATGTAAATTATCAAACTAAATTAAAAGGTGAAACTGGACTACATTTAGCAGTTCTATATAATCACTTTGAAACTGTCAAACTACTATTAAATAATAATCTAGTTATTGTTGAACAAATTGATAATAATGGAAAAAAACCATTTGATATTGCAAAAGAAAAAGGAAATAATGAAATTATTGATTTATTCAATAATTATTATAATATAAAAAACAATATAGATAATAATTTACATATTAATATGTCAGCTCCTCCTGTTATGAATAATAGTTTTTTAATGAATAATAGCAATACTTTTATTCATAATGAAAATTATGAAGAAGAAAAAGGAAAAGATGTAAATATAAATTATTTAAATAATTCATTAAATTTATTAAGTCAATCTCAAAATTTAAGTATAAATCCACAATATCAAAATAATATAATAATGAGAGATATTAATCATCAAAACAATAATTTATATAATCCTTTAAATACTAAAAAAGAAAAAAAAAATATTTTATCATTAAAAGATATTAAAGAACTTAAAAATAAATTTTCAACAAATATAATTAAAAAAAAACAAATTAATAATTATAATCTTCAAATACCAATTGAATTTATAAATAATAATATTATGATAAATAATAATTATATAAATCAAAAGGAAGAGAATTCAAAATTAAATAATTTTATTAAAATTTCAAATACACCAACATTAACTCTTGATTTAACAGATAAAAATATTGAAATGGAATTAACATTAAATGATTTAAAAAATCAATTAAAAGAAACAGAGGAAGTAATAAAAAAATATGAAAATAAAAAGGCAGAAGAAGAACAAATAATAGAATCACTTTCCCAAAAATTAAATGAAAAAGAAAGAGATTTAAAAGAATTAAAAACAGCAAATGAAAGAAATATAATCCAAATAGAAAAATTAAAACAAAAAAAAAATGAATTAATATCAAAAATACCAAATTCATCAGATTTACAAAGCAAAAAATTAACATTAAAAGAATATAGAGATGCAAAATTTCTTCCAGCAAAATATGATGAAGATTTAATATTCCATATATTACAAAAAGATTTATTAGATTATCAAAATTATATACAAGATCAAATGTCAAAAAAAAAATATATAATAGAGCAATTAATTGCAAATATTCAAATGTCAATTAATGAAAGAATAGATGATATTGAAGTACAAATTTATGGTTCTTATAGAACTGGATTAAGTCTTCCTTGGAGTGATATTGATATTATTTTAATTAATAAAAATAATCTTTTAAAAAATCAATCTGAAAAAATTTTACGTCAATTATGTTATTTATTTACTGGAAAAAAATGGATTAATTCAATGAAATTTTTAGAAAATCTTCCTATTCCTTCAATTACAATTGTATCTTCTTCTGATTACGGAAGTATTAATATTGATATTACGGTTCAAGATGATAAACATAATGGATTAAAATGTGTTTCTCTAGTTGAGAGTTATTTAAAAGAATATAGTGCTTTAAGACCAATAATTTTGGCTTTAAAAACTATTTTAAAAAATGCTAGTTTAAATAATCCTAATTTAGGTGGTTTAAGTTCATATGGATTAATTTTAATGGTTGTTTCTTATATTCAAAGTAAAAGAGATTCAAATAATTATGAAGATGATGATAAAGATATTATAGGGAAAACATTTCATGGATTTTTAGGTCATTATGGAATATTTTTTGATTTTAATAGATATGTCATATTAACTTATCCTATTAAAGATAATAATACACCCATAATTGATAATGATACTATTTTAAATTTTGATCAAAGTCATGATTTAATTATTGTAGATCCTTTAAATAATAAAAATAATGTTGCTCAAAAGACTCATCAATTTATGAATTTAAAAATGGCTTTTATGATAGCATTTATGGTAACAAAAGAAGATTGTGAATGTGGATGTCATTATGGAAAAGCTAGTTATATTCATTCATTAAATAATACTGAACATTGTATTTTGAAAAGAATGTTTAATTCGGTCAAAAGATTTAGCGATAGTAAATAAAAAATAAAAAATAAAATTGAAGATTGCATATTAATATATAGAAAAAATAATAATATACAGTTATATTATTTTTATACCTTAATTAAAATAATAAAAAGTATTATTTATTCATACTGAGATTAAATTCTTTAAAGTTTCAGCATATTTTGAATTAGAAAAAAAACCTAATTCTGTCACACAAATTTCTTCTATTATTTTTAAATTATTTTCTTTAATATCTTTTTCATCACTTATACAAACAACCAAATCACATAATTCATTTACTAAAAATTGTAATGTTTCTCCACTTACATCTATAACTTTAATATTTAAATTATTTTTTTTAACCCAATCATTAGTTAAATGAATATATTCAGTATATAAATATAATCTTTTATTATTTTTTTTTATTAATTCAATATCAAAATCTTTATTTGCAATAACTGAAATTTTTTGATAAAGAAAAGGACATTTTTTTTTTTCTTCTTCATTTGGAAAATTAATTTGCTCATATATTAAAGGATGATTTTCTAATATATCTTTATAGCATATTACACCATCACAATAACCATAATCAAAAAATCTAAAAACATCTTTTGGTTTAATTAAAAAAGCACATATTTTAAAATTTTTGTCTTTTAAAAATTTTGCATTAAATTTCATTGATCTTTTGCCTCTTCCTTCAGAAATATCTTTTTCCAAAAATATACCTTGTTTATTTAAAAAATCAAATCCATCTTTTTCATTAATTTCTTTTAAGCAAATACCTAATTTAAATTCTTTTGGAATAGGATTAATTTCATATTTTGGTTTTGATAAAGTAAAATGTCTTCTAGTTAATTCATTAAAAATTTCAGAAACTGGAATATTACATGAAACACAATATAAAGTTAATAAATATATTAAATCACTAATGGTTTTTATTTCATTTTCATGTAATATATTTGGATTTACTTGTAATTCATTTACTTCTTCTAATAATCTACATATCAACCATTTTTTATTTGTCATTAATTTAACTTGAAAATCTAGTTCATTTAATTTTTTTTCATCATCAAAAGCTTCTTTTATTATTTCTTCTAAATATTCCATTCCTCCTTTTGATGGATTTCTATAATTAAAACAACTTTTAGCATCTTTAGAACAATAATTTCCTCCTTCTACAATATATAATAAAGATGTTCTATCACAATTAAATGATACTTGTATTAATTTTTGTTCATTTCCACTTTCACTTCCTTTAATCCATTTTTTATTTTTTGATCTTGAATAAATTATTAATTTACCTCCATCAACAGTTTCTTTTATTCCACTTTTATCAGAATAAGCTAAAGATAAAGGTAAACCATCTTTTCTCATAATAATACAAGGAACTAATATTGGAATTTCTTTACTTTGAAATTTTTCTAATTTTGAATAATCCATTATATTACTATATAAATCTCCTAAAGTAAATAATTTTGTCCAAAGAGCAAAACCAAATTGAGGTGAAACATTCATATCTAATAAATTTTTTACTTCTTCAATTGATTTTATACCTCCTGCAATTACTAATCTTGTTTTCATATCATTTTTTTCTAAAAAATTTTTAATAATTTTAACCTTATTCATATCTATACCTTTACCAGTTCCTTCAGTATCATGGAAAGTAATAGTTAAAACATTTAAATATTTTTTTTTTTGAAGTATAATATCAAATAAATTTATTTTAGTTTGTTCAGTTCTTCCTCTTAATAATAAATTATAATCATTATCAATATCCAAAGCAATAATTAATCTATTAATTGGAATTTCTTCTATTAAATTACTATTAATTACACTTGTTGATATTACAACTCTTTTTGCATTTTGATTTAAATATTCTAATGCAATTTCTTTTGTTCTAACACCACCAGCAATATAACAATGATATTTATTACTTATTTTTTTAATTAATTCTCTATTATTTCCATTCCCTTTGGCTGCATCAATATCTACAATTTGAAAATCATTATTTATGCTTAATTCTTTTGCTCTTTGAAAGGGATCTCCATGCTCTGTTACTACATTTCCTTTATTTACTAATACTGCTCTTCCTTTACTTATATCTATTGTTGGGATTAATTGAAGTTTTGAATAGGAACTACCAAATTGTTCAAATTTTATTTTATTTAAGGAATCTATCATAAATTGTACTTTTTATTTATTTAATTTAATAATATATTTTATTATTATTTTTTTTGAATAAATTTAAATATTCAAAATGAAAAAAAAATTTTTTAATATTAATTTAGTCAAAAAACATGATAAAAATTGTTCAGGACCTTTAACTCAAAGAGATTTTGGAACAAATTTATTAAATAATGAAAGTGTAGATGACTTTGTTTTTAGTAAAACATTATCAAAATTATTTTCTCACAGAAAAAATAATGATTTCAAAAAAAATCGGGATGATTCATTTTTATCAACAATTTCAAATAGTAAAGTCAAGGAAGAAATGATTAATCTAAGAGATGATATCAATAAAAAAAATTTTAAATTAAAAGAATTAAAATTGGCTTATTCTAAATTAACAAAAGAAAATAATTCTATAACTAAACTATTAGATGATATTATTTCTAAAAGTAAATTAATTGAAAATCCTATCAAATTAAATAGATGTAATAGTCAAAAATCAGAAGTTAAAATGACAAAAAGTACATATAAAAAATTAAAAAGAGTTGATAATTTATCAATCTTAAAAAATAAAATTTTAAAAATAAAAACTAGAATTAATTTAGTTAATTCAGAAAGGAAAGATTTAGAAAAGCAATCTAAAATAATTAAATTAAAAGAAAAAAGTAATGTTTTATTAGAAATTACAAATCAATATGAAAATTTGAAATTAAAAAATGATATTTTAATAAAGAAAATATCATTCGAAGAAAATGAAAACCAAAATGAAAATAAAAGTTTAGAATATGCAAGATCAATCTATAAAATATATAATAATGAAAATAAAATTTTAGAAAATACATATAATTTACTTAATCAAAAAAAAATAATTAAAAAGAAAAATCTTGAAATAAAAAATGCAAATGAAAATAAATTAAAATATCAATATAATACAAGCAATAATATATTAAAAGAATTAACTTTTGAATTAAATATTTATAAAAATAATATAAAAGAATTATCTGAACTAAAAAGAAATAAAGAGAATTCAAAAAAAATAATAAAAGATAATAAAATAATTTTGAATAATTTAATCGAAGAAAATAAAAAATTTAATATTATTTTTGAACATTTAAAAACAAATCTTCAAGAATTGAAAAATAAATTAAATGAAAAAGAAAATATATATATAAAACAAGAAAGTATTTTGAATAAAGAAAATGAAGAAATAAAAAATCAAATTATCTTTTTGAAAGAAAGTATATATGAAGAAAATATTAAATTAGGATATAATTCATCTTTATTAAAAAAAGAAAAAGGGAAAAATAATAAAGATTTAAATATAGAATCAAAAATAAAAATGAAGCATAATTTCAAAAAGCCAAAAAGGAAATTATGTTCATCAATTAATTTAAACCAAAAAAATAATATTGAATTAAAACAGAATGATAAAACAAAAGACATATTATCATATTCTTTTATTGATGGAAATAAAAAATACAATAAATAATTTAATGGTTAATTAATTATTTTAATAATTTTATTTATTATAATTAATTTAAAAAATGGATGAAAAATTGGTTGATGATAATTCAAGTACATTAAATAATGAAATACATCAATTTAATATAGTGAATGATAATTTTGAATTAGTTTTTGAAGCATCAAAAAAAAAAAAATGTTGTTGTAAATTTTGTTATTATTTATTTTGTTGTTGTTGTTTTAATTGTTGTCAATCAGAAGAAAATTTACAAAAAAATTTATTTATTGCAAAATGGAAAGATTATGTTCAACATAATAATGAAAAAGAAGATACAGATTTACCATTTTTAATATTAACAAATTTATATACAAAAAATTTTAACAATGCATTGGAACAATTACATTCTATAAGAATTAATCCTAATTATTTAATTAAATTTAGAACAGATTTAGAATTTTATATTCCTCAATTATGTACTTTTTTATTATTTTGTGGAGAAAAAGATTTGGATGAATTTTTCTTATTTTTATGTAGAGCATGTGGTCTTAATTTATTTTTTGCACATCGAGTTCATTGGTTTTTATCTGCAATGCTTAATGATACTCAAGAAAAAAAAAATGAAATTCAAAATATTATATCAATGTTAAATACTTTATTTAAAAGTGAAAGTACTAATGAAAAAACAATTTTAAAAAATTTTTATATTGATAAAGGAGATGAATATATTCAATTAATAAAACAAAATAATTTAAATTTTTTATATAATAATTCAATTTCTGAAAATGACTTTGATGAAATAGATCAAAGTAAATTAACTTTTGAGCAAAAAAAATTTTATGAAAAATTTAAAAAATCAAGAATGATAATAGAAAAATATTCTGACATAGAATTAACAATAGAAAAAAACCATAAAAATTTAGCATTAACCAAAGAAGATGAAATGATTCTACAATATAAATTTAACCCAAATGATTTTTATATTGATATATCAAATTTTAAATTATTAAATAATGATTATAAAATTGAAGATTTTGAAATTGAAGAAGATGAAAATAATTTTGATAATATAAACAAAGTATTAGATTTAAATTTTATTTCTTATTTTTCAAGTATTAATTTTATAAATCATTTATGTGATTTAAGTAATGAATTACCGAAATATTCAGAAGATGAACAAATGAATTTTTTATATGAAGAAATAAATAAAATAAATAAAAAATTACCATGCAATGTTTATTTACCATTTATGTCAAATAAATGTAGACATTATTTTATTCTTCATATTCCATTAAATGGAATAAAAATATTTAGAACTAAAACTAGAGCTCCAATTATGTTAACTTTTGAAATTTGTTTATTAAAAGATATTGTTGAATCTGCTATTAATAATGGTGAAATAATTGATGATTCTAAAAAAAGTCGTTCTCAAACTTTAAATAGTCAATCTTTAATTAATACTTTTAATGATAATAATGAAGTGAAAGATGATGAAATTTTGTTATGTAAACCTTTAAAAGTTACTAAAAATATTTCCTCTAAAACAAAAAAAAATAAAGATATACTTTATGATAATGATGATGAAATTGAATATGAAAATAGTGAAGAAAAAAAATTTAATATGATTAAAGAAAGACTTAAAATTTTTAATTTAAATAAAAAAGGTATTTATTTTAGAAAAAAAAATGCTAATACAGTTTTTGAAAGTATAAAACCAAATATTTTAAATTCAAAAAATGATGATAATAAAATTGAAAAAAAAATAAATGATTTAGAAATTAACACTTCATCTGATAAAAATGAAAATAAAACAAATATAAATGAAAATAAAAATAATAATGATTTAATAAAAGAAGAAAATAACAAAACTATTATAAAAAATAATAATATATCAAATACAATTGAAATAAAAAACTCTTTTGGAGAAACATTTAAAAATAAAAAAAAAAGTATAAAATTAAAAAGTCTTTTTGGTAAAATAAAATCCCATAACATTTTTAGATGTATTATAAAAACAAATGAAGATTTAAGACAAGAGCAATTTGCAACTCAATTAATAAATGAATTCAATCAAATATTCCAAATAACAAATTCACATTGTTGGTTAGATACATATGAAATAATAAGTACAGGAAATAATTCAGGTTTAGTAGAAATGGTGAATGATTCATTAAGTTTAGATCAATTAAAACAAAAATTGAATGGTATTTCACTAGATAATTTTTATAAATCTTTTTTTACTGGGAAACAATATGATTCAGCAATAGAAAATTTATGTCAATCACTAGCGGGTTATTCTTTAGTATGTTATTTTTTACAAATAAAAGATCGCCATAATGGAAATATATTAATAGATATATATGGACATATTATTCATATTGATTTTGGATTTTTATTATCAAATGCTCCTGGTAAAGGACTTAAATTTGAAAATGCACCTTTTAAATTAACTAATGATTTTGTTGAATGCTTGGGTGGAATTAATGGGACTAATTTTAGGAAATTTGTTAATTATTTAAATGAAGGTTTTTATAATATTCATATTCATAGACAGAAAATTATTATTTTAGTTGAAATGATGTGGTGTGGACATGGTACTGGATTACCTTGTTTTGAAAATAAACAACAAACTATTGATGATCTTAAAGAAAGATTATGTCCTAGTCATTTTAATAAAGATTCTCATGGGAATATTGATAAGAAAGATTGTTTTAATTTTGTTAATAGTTTAATTAGTCAAAGTGTTGATAATTGGAGAACAAAATGTTATGATTGGTTTCAATATAAAGTACAAGGGATTTTTTATTAATAATAGTTATTTAACAAAATAAATTAAATATTATATTAATGTTGTACTTACATCTTCTGTTAATTCTTCTGCATATAATAATTTCTTCTTATTTTTGAATATTTTCAATAAATATAACAATAAAAAAATTATTATAATTGTTAAAATTATATATATGATGATAAATATATTTGAATCTGAATTATTTTTATTTGTATAAAAACCAAATAATTTTCTATTTAAATCATATATAAATTGATATTTTTTCATAAATGTTCTTCCTAAAACCCAATCTCTTTTTTCTATTTTTGAAAAAACTATTAAAAAATATATTTGATTATTTTTTTCAATAAATAAATCATTATATGTTAAATTGAAAAATATATTCATTTCATGATTGTAAAAATTTAAACTTGGAAAATCTTTAATATTGATATTTTTATCACATATATAATAATAAGTATTATTATTATTTTTAACAAAATTTTCAAAACACATTTTCTTATCAATAAGTTTCTGAAAATAAAAAGTATATATTTTTTTTTGATATACATCTGTTCCAATTAAGCATCCTATCTCAATATCTAATAAACCAAATATTTTTTCTTCAATATTTTCATTATTTATATAAATTTTAGAAAAGAACATATCCCAATTTTGAAAATAAGTATTTTTACCTACCCTTGAAGTTTTAAAATTATTTTGATCAAATTCTTTTGATGCATAATCATGGGGATATTCACCAATTATTAATTTTCCATCATTAATATTTTTTAATTCAATTGTAAAAATATAATAATCAATCAAATTATTATATTTTAAATGATATATAAAATTTGGATCTTCATAACTTACACTAGGACAAATTCTTAATCCCATAATATTTTTATATGATGAATTTTTAATACCCCCTGCAAGAATAAAAATAAAATTTTCTGCTTTTAAATTATTATTTTTTTTTGTTGAAAAGTAAAAAGTCTCATTTGAAATAATACCATTATTTATATCACTATCATAAAAACTTCTTGATTTTCTATTTGTAAAATATGAGGAAGATTTTTCCTCATTATAAGTATGATTTGAAATATTTTTACCTGAAAAATAAAAATATTGGGAATTATATTTAATATGAATTGGAATATTTTGAATTGGAGTACCTATTCTTATATTTGTATATACTTCTGTTTGAATTAAATTTTCTATAAAATTTAATTTATCTTTTTCTTTGAAAATAATTGGAAAAAAAATATATGATTTGATTTTTTGAAAAAAATTCAAAAATAATACAATAAAAAATGAATTCATTTCACAATAAAAAATTTAATTAAATACTTTAATAATAAAAATGTTTAATAAATATTTTCAATAAATAAAATATAAAATTCCCAAATTTTAATAGAATAAAATAATTTATTCAACAAATTAAATTTTTAATTCTTTAATAATAATAATTATATCCATTACTTTTATATAAAAATTTTTCATTATTATAACCTTCATTTGATTTACTATTTTTATCAATATAATAATAATATCCCCTATTATTATTGAATTTATCATTTTCATTAAAACTAATTTTTAATTTATCAATTTGATTATAATTTTCTGGAAAATCAGGTTTATAATCTGAATAAACAAAAATATCATTATCTTCTTCTATAGGATTTTTAATTAAATAATTTTTAAATAAAAATCTAAATAAAATATTATTTGGCATATGATAAGCCATTAAATTAGGTTTTATATTATATAATTCAATAATTTTATCAAAAATTTCTTTTCCATGACTTTGTTTTTGCATCGTTAAATAAACATAAAAATCCTTAATAGTAAGTAATCTTTTAATAAAAGATTTATTATTAAAATTTTTATCTCTTATTATAATATTTTCAAATCCAAATCTGATAAATCCAATAACCCATTTTTGTTTGATTTTTAAAATTATAAAATCTTGATTTTCATTTGTAAAAAAATTTTGAGAAGAAGTTACTACAAAATTTAATTTTCTTGCTTTACTTGAATAATTACCAATAGTATCAATAATATTATCAATATATGAATGTATATTTTTAGGAATATATTGTTTTGAATTTGAATTAATTAATGAATATCCTAATTTATCACATCTAAATAATTTTTCACAATCAAATGGAAATTCCATTTTTTTATTATTTATAAATTTAATTTAAAAAATGGAAAATTGTTATCGCTGTAAAGAAAGTTATCATAATTCAATAACTTTATCATGCAAACATAAATTATGTTCAAGGTGTATACTACGTCAAATATTGAAAAAAAATTTATTAGAACTTCCTGATAAAGATTCAATTATTTTCAATTGTAAATGTAAAAAAGGAAATATAGATTTAAATTTAATAAAAATTGGTGAAATTGTTAATACAAATTTAGAGGAAGCAAATATTCAATGTGAAAAACATAATATTGAAGTAATAAAATTTTGTAAAGAATGTAAAAAAAATATGTGTGAAAAATGTTTTGAAGGACATGAACAATTATTTTCAGATCATCATATAGTAGATGTAACTGATACAAATACAAAAAATTTAGTAAATACAATATGTAATACACATAATAAAGAATATTCTTATTATTGTAAAACTTGTAAAATTTCTTTATGTAATGCATGTATTCATGATAAAGATATTATTTCAATTCATAAAGATCATGAAATTGAATCGTATAAATCAATTTTAAGTACAATAAATGATAATACTAATAGATTGCAATTTAATTCTTATGAAACTTTTATTGAATATATGACTAAAATGGAAGGTGAATTTGATAATAATTATCATGATAATTTTAATAAGAGTACAAAAAGTCTGGAAAATATTATAAATACATTGACAAAAACTTTTGATGATTTTAAAGTAAAAATGGAAATTAAATTTGCAAAAAAAGATTTAGTTATGACAATAATAAAAAAAATATATCAAGTATATTATGATGATATTAAAAAAGTAAAAAATGGTGATAGAAATATTTCAACTTTAAAATTTTTATCAAGAGATTATTCAGAATTTTCAGATATTAGTTTTAGATCTGATTTGGATTTAATAATAAATAAATTAGAGAAAATAAGAAATATTTTAGAAAAAGAAGATATAAGCAATGCAATAAGAATATCATATGCATATTTTTCAAAAAGAGAATTAAAATTAACAACAAAAATAAAAGATAATTTTAAAGATCAAGTAACGGATATAATAGAATTAAAAGATGGAAGATTAGCAATATCTTGTGATGATAATTTAATAAAAATTTTTGATAAAAGAGGAAACAATATATATAATTTAAAAGGACATGTAGGAGGAGTGAGATCATTATGTCAAATTAAAGAAGGAAAACTTGCATCAGGAAGTGCAGATAAAACAATAAGAATATGGGATTTAAAACAAAATAAAACAATTGAAATATTAAAAGAACATAGTAATGCAGTTATTGCATTAAATATTTTATTAAATGACAAATTAGCATCCTGTTCTTTAAGAGAAATTATAATTTATAATGAAAAATTAAAAGCTCAATATATTTTGAAAGATCATTCAAATTGGGTTAGAAATATTATACAAATAGATAAAGGTAGATCTTGCTCTTGTTCAGATGATGGGACAATAAAAATTTATGATAAACATTTTAGAGTTTTGAATTCTTTTAAAGACCATGATATGGCAGTTTTATCTATTTGTTTATTAAGGGATGGAAGACTTGTTACAGGTGATAGAAGTGGTAAAATGATTGTTTGGAATAAAAATTTAACTTATACAAAAGAATTAAAACAACATTCTGCAGGAATTCTATCAATTAAACAATTAAAAGATGGTAGAATATGCTCAAGTTCAGCTGATAAGACAGTCAAAATTTGGGATATTGATTTTAGAAATTTATATGTTTTTAAAGAACATACTGGATATGTTAATTGTTTATGTATAATTAAAGATGGAGGATTAGTTTCGGGAGGTGCAGATGGTATAGTAAATATTTGGACTTAAATTTGTTTTTCAAATGTAAAAATTATTAATTAATAATAATATTGACAATAAAAAATATATAAAAAAATTATTTATTTGAAAAATATTAACTTAATAATTTATTTATAATAATTATAAAAATAAAAAAAATTTGTGAAGAAAAAAGTAAAAAAAATAATTTCCAATTCTTAAAAAATATAATTTAAAAAAATATTTTTAAAAATATTTTACAATTGAATTGGATATGATATTTGTTATTTTTATTTTGGCTTTTTCTACATTTACTTTTCCTTATCTTTTTTTTTTATTCTTTTTTTTGGATTTTTTCATGAGTTATTTTTCCCATTCTAATTTTTTTTGTTTCATTATTAGATTAATAATTTCTTCCTTTTTTAGATATTTTTTCCATTCAATTTTTTTATTTTATCATATAATAGGCCCTTATCTGATTCTTTTTTTATAAATTTTTAAGATTCATTCTTCCTTATTTTATTACATCTTTTGGCTGATTATTATTTTTTTTATATATTGTTTGGATTTATATTATTATTTCAAGTTATATTGTTCAATTAAAAGATTTACTTTCATATTAGTTTTGTTTCCATTTTATTATTTTGTTAATACTATTTTGATAAAGTATTTTAATTTAAATGAAAATTTTTATAGCTAATGAATAAATAATTATTGTTTAATACATTTTTTTCAAATAAACAAAAAATTTACTAATCATATAATTATTTCAATCTCAAGAATTATTATTTTAAAATTATTATCATTTTAATAAATATTGAAATTTAATAATTCTAGTTAATTATTTAAAAAATTTTGTAAATTTTTTATATTATATATCCAGCGTTTGTAGCTCATTTGGCATTTCTTTTCCATATAAATTTATAATAATATATACCATTGCTACAAATAATACAAGAATTATTATTGTTAAACAAATATTTTTTGGTTTGCAATTGGATTCATGATTCTTTAAATTAACTTGGAAAATTTCTTTCCTACAATAATATCATTGAACTTTCAATAAACTACATTTTTGTGAATGTTCAATAATTTCACTAATTTTACCTTTATATTCACATTTTTTGAATAAATGATAACCTTTTATATGAAATCCAATGCTTTTTTGAAAATTACATTGATAAATCGAAAATTCACAATTTTTCAAATGATTATTAATTTGAATGTAATTTAAAATTTGTTTACAACCATTGTTCAATTAGGACATTTAAATTTTAAATAATTTAATAAATTTATTTTTTCATAATTCATATGTCCATTAAAATTTTGTTTACATATAGGACATTTATTTGAATATTTTTTGTTCTTTTCAATACATTTTTTACAAAAAGAATGTGGAATATTCGATAAAGAACAACAAACTGGTTCAGATAAAATATTTAGACATATTGGACAAATTATTAATGGATGAAGGTCATGAGGGAAATTAATTAATAAATTTTCATTATATTCACAATTTATTTTTTCTCTTACAAAACAATCTTTTACATTGATTTTATTTTTATTTAATGATTCATAAAATAATTCCTCTTTTGATTTAATTTTTATTTGTTTTGAACCCATTTTATTTATTTTTAAAATTTTAATAATTGATTTGAATTTATTTTTTTTAATCAAATTACTTTATATAATAAAATATATATAATAATTTATATATTATTTCTTAAATATTGTTTAATATAAAAAAAAATAATTTATATTATTCCACTGTAATTAATATTTAAATTCAAGAAATTTGGGGATTGGGGATTGGGGATTGGGGATTGGG
>JAJJLH010000011.1:0-28664 GCA_023806865.1 Isotricha sp. YL-2021a
CCCAATCCCCAATCCCCATCCCCAATATATATATTATTTCAATTTTTTTAATATCATTAAAAATCAATTACATTTTTACTTTATATATATAATCTAAATCATTAAAAAAATAAAATATTATTTTTTAAAAAAGAACAAATAAATTGGTAATTGTTGTTTAATATAATTCATAATCATCACTATCATCATTATTTTTTTTAATATTTTTATTTTTTTTTGAAGTATTAATATAAAATCTATCTACTTTTTTTTTATGTTTAATAGTTATTTTATTACTCTTTGCTAATACTCTTTCAATTTTTTTATTAAAGTCTTTTTTAGCTTTTTCTTTAAGTTCTTTAATCTTTTTAATTCTATTTTCTTTTTCAATATTTTTTTTAATTTCTAAATAAGCTTCATTATTATATATCATTTGTTCTCTTTTATATTTTATTAATTGATTTATTAATCTTTCAATATCTTGGAGATATGAAATAGAATTCATTGTTTCATTAAAATTTCTTTTACTTGAAATAGGAAATTTTTCATTTATTTTAATATACATTTCAAAAATTTTATCATCTACTAAATCTAAATCAACTTTTTTATTTTTATTTTTTTCAAATTTAATATTTTGAATATAATTTTTCAAATAATCATTTCTTATTTTCACTTCATTTAATTTTTCATAGTATTTATTTAATTCATTTTTATAAAACATATCTATTTCAAAATCTTTGGTAATTAATTCTACTTTTTCTTTATAAATATCTCTCATTTTAATTAATTCATTTTGAGTTTGGTTAAACTCAATTAAACATATTTGAATATTACTTTCAATTTTATTTAACTTTGATTTAAATTCTTTAGGACTATTAAATATTATTCTAGGTTCTCTTATTAATTTTCTCCCAAAAACAATTTTTTCAACTTCTCTCATTGATAAATTTGTATTTTCATATTCATTAATTTTTCTTTCAAAAATAAAATAATTTGATAAATGATTTAAAGTTTCTAAATCTAAATAATAATCATTTTGATCTTCTATTGAAAATTTTTCTAATTGATTTGTTCCATTCTTAACACATAATAAAAAGAATTTATTATTCATATTTTTCTTATAATTTCTTTCAATTTTTGCTAATCTATGATTCAATAAATATTTTTCAGTAAAACATTCATCTTTTTTCTTTAATAAAAGTTCATTAAATTCAGTTTCTTTTTTTAAAGTTTTTTTTAAATGATCAAAGTATTTTCCTTCATCTCTAATAAATGCTTTAATTAATTTTAATCTTTGAATTAAAGTATAAATTTCAAGATTACATAATTCAATTTGAGTTTGTATCCCTTCATTATATTTTTTAACTTCATTTTCTTGTAATTTTTTTATATAATTTGAATAAATCATTTCTTTATTTTTTATTGAAAATTGATGAAGTGATTCAGCTCTACTATATTTATATTGATTTATATTTGATAATGTTAAATTAAATTTTGTTAATATTTCAGGTTTACTACTTTGAGTTGTTAAAAAATGTTCAAAATTATTTGAATATTTCCTTTTATTTCTTCTATGTGTTCTTCTCGAAGTTGATAAAAGTGAATTATTTGATAATACACTATTATATAAAGGCATATTATATGTTATTGTATTATTTATTTTTGCTAAAGTTAAATTTTTTTTGCTTGAATCTGGTATATAAAATTTTGTTTTTTCATTTTTTTTTTCTTCTTCTTCTTTTGTTAAAATTTTCTTATATTCTAAGTTGTTATGTATTAAAGAACGAATTGAATTTTTATGAAATGCTCGATATTTATTATTATTTTGATTCTTTTGATAAAAATTAACCTTTTTTTTTAAATATTTTAAATCTTTAATCATTTTTTGAGTATTGTCTAATTGACTTGAAATATCAGTCTTTTCTGCAGAAAATGATGAATAATAAGTATGAGAAAAAATATTCATTTATTTTTTACAAATATATTAAATAAAATCTAAAATAAGTATTTTATTTTATAATTTTTTAATTTAATTTATGTAGGTTATTAATTATATAATTAATAATAAGAAATATTGTTGTTCTTTTTATTTTATTTAATTGAAAATTATTTTTGAAAATATTATTATATTTTTTTTTCGATCGAGATATAATAATTTAATTAATATCTATTATTTATAATTAATTTAATATTTTATTTTATGAATTTTTATTTATTTTTGTATAATTTTCAATTGCGATATTTAAATTTAGAAAAAATTGTTCTACAATAAATTTTTGATTATTTAAATTTATGTGATTCAGATTATTAAATTCAAAAAATCTAGATGAATTTGAGAAATTTTGATTTTTAGTATATGCAAAATCACTCAAAATAAAAAATCCTTCATTATAATCAATATCATAATTAATTGCATATTCAAAAGTAATTGAAAAATTACTAATAAATATAGTATCTAAAGCAATAATATAATTATTATAATTAAAAGAATCATATGAAAGAAAAGTTATTTTTTGTTTATTTTCTTCACTTTTATTATAATCAATAAAATAAAATGGTCCATTATTATATAAAAAATTAAAAACTATTTCAAAATTTGTATTAACATCACTAATTGAAAATTTATTTGTAATATCATTAATGTATAAATGTTTTAAATTTTCAGAAAGGAGTTTAAATTCATTTTCTATTTTTTCCTTTATTGAAGGAATTTGAAAAAGAGGTTCATTTTTATTATAATTAATTATATTTTTATTAAATTTAACTTCAAATTGAATTTGATGACTATTTTGTTTATGTATAAATTTAAACTCATCTACAAGAAATTCCATTAAGTAATTTTTCATATCTATTTCATTATTATACATTATTCCTATATATAAATCTGAAATTATTAAAATAGAGCAATTATATTTTATAATACTGTTATTATTATTATTTATAAAATATTCAATTTTATCACATTTTGGTTCAATAAAATGTATTTTTAATGATGTTATTTTAAATGATAAATCATCATCTTTTAATATATTTTTTTCTTGATATTGATAAGTGAAAAAAACATTATTAATTGCTTGATTAATTGAACAAATAATTGAATTTACTTTACATGCTTCATCTAAATTGTCATATTTCTTTTTTGAAAAAATAATAGATATATGGATAATTATTATAAATATATTTAAAATATTTCTCATTTTTATTTAATAAATTTTACAAAAAAAATTATGTCAAATATAAATGAATTGTCAAATTGTTTAATATCAATTTTTCATGTTTCTTCAAAAAATAATAAAAAATTTGTTCCAATTTTGAAAAAGATAAGTGATGTAAGAAATATTCCTATTTTTATTTTAAATAATGAAAAATCATATGATGATAAAATTATACTTATAAAAAATTTATATTCATTATATAAAGAAAATCCATCTTTAATAAATTTATTTAATAAAGAATGTAAATATTGTAAAGAAACTTTTATGGGCTCTATCATAAAGTTATATTTGCAAAATATTGATGAACAGGAAGATATTTTTAATTTTATTAAATTATGTTATGAAAATATTTTAATTGATAAAAATACAATTGATTTGATCTATCAAAATTTATCGAAATATTTTTATAACAAAGGAGAAATAAAATTAAATGAAAAATATTTTTTAAAGCATTTAAATCTTTTAAATCTACTTTTAAACTCAAAAAAAAAAATTGATTATGAAAATAAAAATTATATTTATTTTAATGGTATAAATAGTGGATGCTTTATTAAATTAGATGAAATTGATTCAACAACAATGAATGCTGATAATCCTTTATTTCAATATGGCTTATTCACATGTTTTTGGATTAAACTAAATGAAAATATTATTGATGAATATTTTAATATAAATAAAAATATTAAAATAAATTTATTAATTTTAGATTTTGAAGAAGAAAGTATTAAAATATCATTTTTTAAAAAAAATATAATGAAAATATCAATTTTTGATAAAATAAATTCAGAAATTGAATTAAAAAATAATGATTTTATTTATGGAGAATGGAATTTTATTGCAATTAATATAAAAGAGAATGATAATTTATATCTTTATATAAATAAAAAACTAATATATTGCTCTAAAAAAATAATAAATGATGAAAACTATCAAATCCAAAAAATAAAATATTTTGAAAATTTAATTGGACAAGTGACATCAATATTTTTTTTATATCATTCAATTGAAGAAGAATTTATTCAATATCTTTCAAATATAAAATATGGTTTTTATTCAGATATAATAACAAATGAATTTTTTTCTAATTTTCTTTCTCAAAATGATACATTTAATCCATTTTTTTTAAAAAATGATTTAAAGAAAAATAATGATAAAGAAAAGAATAATATTTTATTATGGGGATGTTCATTGAATATTCTAAAAAAATTCACAGATTTAAAGAATATTTTTTTTTTATTTACTCCATTTTTATATAATGAAAAAGAAAATTATTTAGATGATATTTGTTGTAATTTTATTGGATTTTATGGAGATTTGGATGGTGTTTCTACTTATCAAAATATTAAAATTAATTCATTAGGTGGAATTAATAATTTATTACCTTTAATTGAATTAATGATTTATCCTTTATATAATTCTAATAAAATTATTTATAAAAATATTGAGAAAAATATTTTATCTGAAGAAGTTTTTTATCAATTTATATCTATAATTAGTTTTATTATATGTGATAATTCTTATAATCTTAATGATGCAATTGATAGTAACTTTTTTAATTGTTTGAGTATTTTTATTGAAAAAATTCCTCAAGAATTATTTAGTGAAAGAATCATTTTAAAATTTACAGAAATTTCTTATTTTAATTATCATGATTTAGTTGATTTAAATTTTATAAAAACAAAAAATAATTTTTATAATTTAATATTTTTAAATGAAAAAATTATTAGTAAATTTTTAAAAAAAGAATATATTTTACAATATTGGAAAGAAGTATTAAATTTAAATCAACTTTTAAAGAATAAAAATAATATATTTCAAAGTAATATTTATTGTCTATTATTAAGATATTATGATGAATCTAGATATAATAAATTTTGTTGTAAATATCATTCTGATTTATTTGAAAATGAAAATTCAATTGATTTTAAAAATACTAGTTCTTTAAGATATTGTTTAGAACCATTTTTGAATACTCTTTTATTGATTATAAAAAATGAAAAAGATTGGAATAATTATTTAAAGATTTTATATTTATTAACTTTAGATATTTCTCCTTGTCTTCAAATACTTATTATTGATTTATTTATTAATTTATTTTCTCAAAATAATGAAACTGATATACAAATAAAGAAAAAAAATTTTGAATTTTATTTAAAAAATAATATAATTGAAATATTGTTATATGTTTTTACTATTGGATTACTTGATGTTAAAAATAAAATAATTGATTTATTACAAATATTTCAAACAGATTATCAAAAAGAGTTTGATTTTTATTTAAAAGAAAAGAAATTAAATAAACTTTTTATACAATTAATTTATATAAATTTATTACCTGAAAATATATTTTTTAAAAAAGAAGAAAAAGATATTAAAAAGAATGAAAAGAAATCAAATATAATAATTAAACAATTAAACCTTTTTTTTAAAAATAAAAACATTGGTAATAATATTGAAAATGATTTTAATAATCAAAATCAGGGAAACAATTGTAAAGATTTCAATTATATTAAATTGAGTAAATATTTTAATCAATCAATTTATGAACAACAAAAAAATGAAATGTTCAATAAATTATTTGAATGGTTTAATACATCATTAACCAAAAATAATAACAATAACACAAATATTAATGTAAATTTATTAGATTTTATAATAAAGATTTGTTCTTATTCTAATGAAAAGAATTCTTTCAAATTTCTCCAGTTATTAATTAACTTTTATAAAAAAGAAAAAATTAAAGAATTTTGTCAAAATTTTAAATTATTTTGTTGGATTGTTCATTCAATATATATTAATGAATTAAAAAGTTATTCAAATGATATGTTGAAAGTCCTAATTGAGAATTTTATCTTTATTTTTAAAATAATAATATCTAATAATTTAGATAATTCAAATTATCAACAAAAAATGATTAAATATATAAATTTATATATTTTATTCCTTAGAAATATTTATTCCGATCAAATTGAAAAAATAAAAGAAATATCTAGAAAATTATATAAAATCATATTATCTTTTAAAAATCAACAAATTCAAGATAATATGATGATACCTATTGTTGAATTTATTTTTATTCATAATTCAATTTTAAAAGAAAAGAATAATTTTGATTTGACTTTTTCTAATAATTGCATCCCAAATTTTATAATAAAGGGACTTTCATTAAAAAAAATAAATAATAAAATTTTATGGGATGATTCATTTTTTTTTCAAGAATTAATTAATAACCAACTTAATATATTAAATATGTCAGTTTTAATGAATCATTTATCAATAGAATTTAATAAATATAATAACAAATTTTTTAAAATTATTATAAAAGAAAGTGGTTTTGTTCAAAAAAAGAAGAATATTTTATACATAAATTTTAAAAATTTATTTTTATCTAATGCAGAAAAAGAAGAATTAAAAATAAATATATTAGAAATTATTTTTATTGGATTAAGTATTCAAATTGAAATAAGTGATATTGAATACAATAAAAACTATAATTTGAAACTTTTTAAACATTTAATAATTTTCTGTATATTAATATCAATTAATATTTCAGAAAATAATAATGAATATAAAATAATTCAGGACCAATTAATTAATTTATTATCTTTTGGTTTTATTTATTTAAAAAAAAAAGATGAAGAGTTATATTATGAATTAATTAATCTATATATACATGAAATTTTCCAAAATGTTGTTAGAATGGAACATTCAAATCCTGCTTATTTAAAGCAATATTATTATAAAGTTGAGAATATTTCAAATTGTGCTATTTTTAAAATATTTAACTATAAAATAGAAAATGAATTGGAAATTATAAATGACTCAATTTTTAATGAAACCAGAGAATTTAAACAATTATATTTAGAAAAGGAAAATGGAATAAAAATAAGTATTGAAAGTATAATTGATGAAAAATTAGATTTTGAAAAATTATTTTCATTATCAAAATATATAAAAAAATTTTCTAATGATAAAAATTTGATTTTTCAAAAAATTGTACCTTTTTATCCTTATGAAAATGAAAAATTACCTTTTGTAAAATTAAATGATGATGAAAAACAAATAATTGAAAAAATTATACTTCAAAAAGTAGATTTTTTAAAAGAAGAATATGATAATTATTTAAATTTTAACTTTTTTAATGAGAAAATAAATAGAAATAAATATAAAAAAATTAAAAAAGAATTATTTTCTTGGAGAGGTTCATGGTCAAATAAAGAATTATTTTATGATAATCCTAAATTTTTAAAATTAAAAATTAAAAATCATTATTCTGAAGAATTAATAAGGCCAATTCTTGAACCAATTTTAGATATAAATTATTATTTTTGTGATTTTCAATTATTTGACAAAAAAAAAATTTTTAAAAAAAATAATTATGAATATAATATTCATTTAGATATTGATGAAATATTAAATGATTCAATTATTTATTTTGAAAATGAAGAAGAGGGAAAAGAAGAATATAATAATATTAAAAATGTTGAAAATAATATAATTTTTGTTAAAAATAAATATGATTTTAATTATTTAGAAATTTTATATAAATCTACTTTTTATAATATATGGGAATATTATTTAAGAAATATTAATTTTAAAATAAATTTTCAAAAATTAGATATTAACAAAATTGATATAAAAAAATTTCAAGAAACAAAAAAAATATATTCAGAAAATAATAAAAAGTATGAAAAAAGTTTTATTGAATGTTGTTTAGTAAAACCAACACATCATATAAAAGGAATAATGACATTAGATTCAAAAAAAATAATATTTACAAAAGATATAAATAAAGAATGTGAAGAATATAAAAATGAATTAACATATGATTATGAAAAAAATGTATGTTTTGGTTCAACCTTTAAATCAAGATATAAAGATAAAGATTTAATATATTTCATTATTGAATATGAAAATATAAAATTATTATTTAGAAGAAGTTATTTTTACTTAAACACAGGAATAGAAATATTAACAAAAACAAATAAAAGTTATTTTTTTAATTTTAATTCCATTAAAAAAGTCCAAGAATTTTTAGATAATTTAACAATACATTTTGAAAATGTAAAAGAATTAAAAGATGAAGACAAAAATATAATAGGATATCATAATTTTGATTCAAAATCAAAATATTTATCATATAAATTAAAAAATATAGAAAAAAAGTATGAAGAATATAATATATCAACATTAGAATATTTAATGTGGTTAAATTTATATGGAAATAGATCATTTATAGATATAAATCAATATCCAGTATTCCCTTGGGTTATTACAAATTATACTAATGAAGAAATTAATATTACATCAGATTCTGATTTAAGAAAATTAGATATTCCAATGGGAATGATTGAAATAAATGATAATTCAAAAAAAAGAAAAGAAGAATATATTGAAAATTATATAATAATGAAAAATGAATTTTTAGAAAATAATCCAAATATAGATTATTATAAACTATTAGAAAAAGGTAAAACATATTTTCTTAAATATAAAAGTAAAAATATGAATAATGAAAATAAAGATTTAAATGAATTTAATCCAATGGATATAAATCAAACTCCTTATCTATATGGTTCACATTATTCAAATCCAACATATGTTTCTTTATTTTTATCAAGAATTTTTCCATATTCTGAAATTTTAATTGAAATTCAAGGAGAAAAATTTGATGTTCCTGATAGATTATTTAATTCTTTAGAATCAACTTTTTTAAATGCATCAAGTGAAAAAGTTGATTTAAGAGAATTAATTCCTGAATTTTTTTACTTACCTGAATTTTTAAATAATATTAATAATATAGATTTTTTACAAGAAGATAAAAATATAAATAATACATTTTTTAATGAAAATGTTAAATTACCAGCTTGGGCAAAAAATAAATGTTATAATGTTATTATTATGATGAGAAAAACTTTAGAAAAAAATGATTTAAAAATAAATAAATGGGTTGATTTAATTTTTGGTTGTTGTCAAAAAGGAAAAAAAAGTGAAGAATCTTTTAATATTTTTCAATCATATACTTATTTAAATTTTATTAATATTGAAAATATAAAAGATTCAGATTCTAAAAATGCTTTAATGAAAATATTTGAAATGGGGATGACACCAAGACAATTATTTAATAATGAATCTAAAAATAAACTTAGTATTGCTAAATATAAAGAATTAAATCCATATTTAAATCAATCAAGAGGAAAAAAATTAATAGATGGAAATCAATATAATTCAAAAATGTTTGAAATTTCAATATATGATTCTTTATATGAAAAAGGTAAAAATGAACAAAAAATATATCCTAAAATAATTGAAATTATTGAAGTTGATTATAAAACATTATGCTTTATTACTAATAATGATTATATATTTTATATCACTCTTAATATTACTGAAACAAATTTATTAATAAAAGAAGAAAAACAAAAATTAATTAAAATTAAAAGTGTTTTTTCTGAATATGTTTTAAATTATAAAATAAGTAATTCAAATTGTCCAATTATAATAAATAAAAATAGAGATAAAATAATTAAAGCAGGATTTTATAATGGAAAAATTGAGATAAATCTTTTAAATGATACATCTTATATAATAAATAATATAAGTCCAATTACATCTATGGCAATGACTAAAAATGAAGTTTATTTAATTTGTGGAAATAAAAATGGTTTTATAATATTTTTAAAATTTGATGAATCAAAAAAAATAATTATAGAAAAGAAAATATTATCTCATACTGATGAAATAATACATATATCAATTTGTGATAAATTAGATATTTTTGCTTCAACTAGTTTAGATGGTTATGTTAATCTTTATACAATACAAACAAAGACTTTATTTCGTTCTATTAAATTAGATAAAGATAAAAGTGTTTATGGTCAATTTGTTTTTGTTTCAAATTTCCCAATACCTTCTATTACTATTTACATTCCTAAAATTTTTAAATTTAGATCTTATACAATAAATGGTACTTTTATCAGTGATAATGATGAAAATGAAAAAATATATTCACCAAAAATTTTCAATATTTTAAATTTTGAAGATTATTTAATTTATGGTACTGAAAATGGACTTATTAAAATTAGAAAATTCCCAGAAATGGAAATTATTAAGATAATAAATCCAAATATAAATAAACCTATTTTAAAAATAGAAATATCTTCAAATTTTAAATATTGTTATGTTTGGTGTGAAAGAAATCAAATTTATGTAATATATGATGAAACTGTTCATGGAAATCCTATTTCAAAAAATTTAACAAATTTAGGTTTCCATGTATAATAAAAAAATTATTAATAATGATATAATATAATTATGAAAAAATAATTAATAATTAATATTAATTTTATTTTTTTTAACTTAAAAACTTTGAAAATTAAATTTTTATTTAGTATTAATTATTCCAGCTGCAACTAATTTTTTAAAAGCATCAGCAATAAATGGATCTTTCATAATAGCTTGTTGTGCACTTTGAGGATTTTCTTGTAAATCTTTAAATAATTGTTGAATTCTAGGATCTTTAATTAAAGCTTGAATTTCAGGATCAGCATAAGCATGTTTAACTCTTTCTTCATTATCTTTTCCAGAACTACTTTGAATAGCTTGCATAGTTTTACTATATATATTTTTTAATTCCATATCATCTGGAAATTTTTTCATTGCAAATTCTAAACATTCTAAACTTCTATGATATTCTTTCATCATTAAATGACATGTTGCTTTTTTTTGATATGCTTTTATTGTATTTGGTTCTATTTCAATTGCTTTATCACAATCTTTTATTGCTGAAGCAAATTCCATTAATTTAATGAAACATGTTGCTCTATTTGTATAATATTTAGGTAATTTTGGATTTCTTCTTATTGCTTCATTATATATTTTTAATGCATCTGGATATTTCCCTGCTTTAAATAATTGATTTGCTTTTTCATTTTCTTCTTCTGCTTTTACTGGATCAATATAAGCTTCTTCTTCTAATTTTTTTTTTATTTTTTCAGCTTGTTTTAAAGCATCTTTTATTCTATTATCTTTTTTTTCTAATAAAGATGATTCAAAAGCATCAATTGCTTCATTTATTTTATTTTGACTTTGATATGCATATCCTATTATTCCATATGCAGTACTTTTTTTTTGAAAATCTGATGTATTTTCACATACATATTTACATAATTCAATTGCTTTATCATAATCTTTTTTTTCCATATAACATCTTGATAAATTTAAATAATAATTCATTTCTTTTGGATAAATTTCTTTTGCTTCATTATAATATTTTATTGCTTCATCAAAATTCTTTTTTTTATATTCTTCATTACCTTTTAATTTAATTTCATCTGCTTTTTTATGATCATCAATTTCTTTTTTTTCTTCTGGTGTCATTGCATTATATTTATCTTCTTCTTCTTTTTTTTTCCTTTCTTCTTCTTCTTTTTTTTTTTTTTCTTCATCTTCTTTTTTTTTCTTTTCTTCTTCTTCTTTTTTTTTTTGTTCAGCTTCTCTTACTTCTTCATTCATTTTAGTTAAATCTAAACCAGTTAAAACAGAAAAAACATCCATAAATCTAGGATCTTTTTGCATTATATCTAATAAAAACTTTTGATCTTTCATTCCATAATCAAGAAGATTTTTAAATTGAGGATCTTTCATTAAATTAGCAGTTCTAGGATCAGTAAATAATTTATGATAATTTTTCATAAAAGGATTATTATTTATTTCAATTTCATTAATAGCATTTTTTATTTGTTCATTATTAGGATCTTTTTCTAATCCTAATTTATAAACTTGTAAAGCTTCATCTATTTTATTTTGACTATATAAAGCTGAACCTTTTCTTATATATGCTTTACCATATGCAGGATTTAATTCAATTGCTTTGTCTGCATCTTTTATTGCTTCATCATATTTTCCTAAATTTGTATACATTGCTGATCTATTTGAATATAATATTGGATCTGATGGATCTAATTCAATTGATTTTGTGTAACAATCTAATGCTTCTTGGTATTTTTTCTCTTTTACTAATGCATTACCTTTTTCTTTCCATTCTTTTGCTGTGCTCATTTTTTTATATGATTATTTTAATTTTTTTTTCTTTTTTTTAAGTTTTTAGGATTCTAGAAATTTTTTATTATATTATATTATTTCTTTTTAATTTTTTTAGTTTATTTATTATTGTATTAAATATTTTTAATAATTATAAAATAAAAACTCAAAAAATTTAATTTTTAAATATATAACTCATCTAATTCTTTAGGATCTAAATTAAATTTTTCAAAAGTATTTTTTAAAGTAAGATTAAATTTTAATCTTCTTTGATCATCTTTAGATAAAAATTGACTTTTTTTCAAATTATCATTAATTCTTTTTTCTTTTTTTTCTTTTAATTTAGCTTTAATAACATTAGAATAATCTTCTAATTCTGGAAATTCAATATTTACTTTATCCATAATAGTTTTACTTTTATTATTAAACTTTTCCTTTAATAAAAATAAATTATTAGCTTCTTCAGTTACAACTCTTCTTGTATCAACAAAATCATCATCACTTAAAATATCATATTTTAAATTTTTTGGAAAATGAAATTGAGATTTCCTTATTTCTCTCATTTTTTTAATTTCAGCTCTTGACGGTTTTGTATATGGAATAAATTTTTTTAAATCAATTTCATCATCATCTACAATTTTTTTTTTTATATTATTTTGTGGTATAATTGGTTTATGATATTTTAACATTTTTAAATTATCAACATTAATAAATAAAATTTGGTTTTTTTTTTTTTTTATTTCTTCTGGAGTTAAATTTGATAAAAAATTTTTTAAATGATTTGTTCTATTATAATATTGCTCTATTTGATTATTAACTAAATCTTGATCATCTTTTATTAATGTTTGTAAATAAAATGTATCAGCTTTACATTTATCAGATGAATAATTAGATAAATTTTTTTTCTTCTTAACAAATTCATTATTTTTTGTTTCTTTTTTCATACCTTTTTTTTCTAAATTTAGATTATTTAAATATTCTCTAAATTTTAATTCAATGTTTGTATATTCATCTTTCATTTGTTCATCTCTTATTAATTTTACAATTTTTTGATTATTTTTTCCTTTTTTAATTAATCTTTTTAATTTTGCTTCATCATCTTTTAAATTTAAATCAGTATAAAATTTATTTGCTAATATTGAATGACTTAAAGGAGAACAAGCTTTCATTGTTAGGTTTAATGTTGGTTCAATAGCATTTCCAACTTTAACTTCTTGATATCTTATAGTTGAATTATTTATAAATTTAATAAAATCTCTTGATGCTTTTGTATTAAAATTTCTTAAATAATTACTTAAAGCAATTTTCTTTTTGAAATCTCTTATATAATCTTTACTTGAACTTATTAATTGAGGTATATAATAATTTAATTTTCCTTCTTTCATCTTCAGTTTTTTAAATTAAAATATCATTTATTAAAAAAATATTAAATTATAAATTTAAAATATTAATAAAAATAATATTTAATCAAATTCATAAAAAAAAAATTGGAGAATCTTTTTTAGGAAAATATTGTAATATTAAGGTATACAAATAGAGAAATAATTGAATATATTTTTCAATAAATGCTCATTTATAGACAAAAAAAAATAATATTTTAGAAAAATTAAAAATGTATTAGAATAAGATATTTGAGTTACTGCTGGACAAGAAAAAATTAAACATTAACTAAAATTTTTTTGACAGATAAATCTATTTATACAACTCTTTTTAAATTTAAATCATTAGAAAAATCAATTTTTGTTAAATGTTTAATTATAGGTATTATATTTAAATTATTATTTTTAATTAATAATTTTTAAATTAATTTAAATAAAATTTATAAAATTAAAAAAAACTTATGAGTAAAAAGGTTGCTCCTCCAAAAGAAAGAAGAATATTTTTAGGAAATATGAATTCATGGTTTTCAAATTTTATAATAGAAGAATTTAGAACAGATTATATTCAAAACCCAAAAACAAATCATATATTTATGGGAACATTAAATACATCAAATAATCCTTTACCTCGTTTATTTGAAGCAAAAGAAATAGAAATAGAAATAGGATATAATTACAATCAAGAAGTTTTTAATAATGATGTTTTAATATATAATTTAGATGATTCAAATTTATCAGAAGTTGAATTTGTGATTAAAGGATTAAAAAATTTAAAATTTGAAAATGAAAAAATGTTAATATTAATTTCTAATATAATGACTTGGGCAAATACACCATTAAAAATTAAAACAGAAGAAGAAATTAATAGTGAAGGTTTTAATGAAGAAGAATTTATTATTCCTGAAGTTGAACCTGATATTGATATTCCACCTCAAAAACCAAAAGAAGAAGAAAAAAAAAATGAAGAAGAAGATAAAATATCTGAAAAAGATAAAATGTCTGAAAAAAGTAAAGTTTCAAAAGGTTCTAAAAATTCAAAAAAAAAAGATGATAAAAATAAAAATATTAAAAAAGAAGAAAAAAAAGAAGAAAAAAAAGAAGAAAAAAAAGAAGAAGAAAAAAAAGAAGAAGAAAAAAAAGAAGAAGAAAAAGAAGAAGAAAAAAAAGAAGAAAAAAAAGAAGGGAATGAAGGTTCAATAATAAATTCTCAAAAGGAAGAAAACATAGAACCAGAAAAACCAAAAGAAAGAATATTTTATTATAAAGAGAAAGAATACAAACAAAGAATACCTCATAAAAATTATTTTCAATATAAAGTAATGGAAACATTAGCATTATCAATAGAAAAACAAAATTTAAAAGTATATATAATATGTCCAGGATTTATTTATGGTTGTGGAGAAGATTTTTTCTTTGAATATTTTAGAATGTCTTGGCTTGGAATTCCAAGTCCAATTCCAATAATTGGAAATGGTATTAATTCATTACCTACTATTCATATTTTAGATCTTATTCAACTAATTAGAAAAGTTATTGAAAAAAAACCAAATTTTAATTATATTTTAGCTTGTGATAAAACAAAAAATCCATCTATGAAAAATATAATTAAAAGTATTAGTAAAGCTATTGGAGATGGAAGAGTACAAACTTTAAATGAGTTTAATATTGATCAAATTGATATTCCTAATTTTACTGAAATTAATGTTGATATTAAAATTAAGCCTTCAAGTTTATTATTAGATGAAAGTGATGAAGATAAAAAAAAACCTTTTAAATGGCATTGTGAATATGGTATTCCTGAAAATTTTGAAATATTAAGAAATGAATTTAATTTATATCGTGGTTTAAAATCAGTAAAAATTGTCATATGTGGACCACCATGTTCAGGTAAAACTACATTAGCAAATAAAATATCAGAAAAATTAAAATTACCAAATTTAAATATTTTAAATATTATTGAATGGGGAAAAAATTTAAATAATGAATTAGGAGAAGAAATAAGAAATAAATTAATAGAAATTGAAGAAGAAGTAATTAAAGCAGCAGATGAATATGAACATAGGAAAAATAAAAAAAAAACTGATCCACCATTTGATCCAAGTCAAATAAGAAAATTACCAAATGAAATAATATTTAAACTTCTTAAAGAAAAATTAAATTCAAGTGATTGTTCTTCGAAAGGATACATTTATGATAATTTCCCAAAAAAATATCAAGATTGTATTGATTTATATATGGAAAATGAACAAATAAAAAATGATTTATTACCTGAACATGTTATTTTTATTAGTAATTGTACAGAAGAATCATTAAAAAATAAATTAAAAATGTTTCCTGAATATAATGAAAAGCAAATGGATTATGATAATAGATTTTTAAGAAGATATAATTTATATAAAAGTGAAAATGAAAGTAGTGAAGAAGGAGCAAAAAAATTAACTGATTTTTTTAGTGAAAATAATATTGAAATTTTTAATTATGATGATAATTTAGCAATGAATAATTTTGATGAACAATTTGAATCTGTTTGTAAATATTTAGAAAGAAATGGACCTATTGATAGTTATGAAAGATTATTAGATGAAGAAGAAATGATACCATTAAAAGAAGAAGATGTTTTTGGAAATGAAGATGAAGAAGAAAAAATACTTGATGATGAATTTGAACATTCACATGATTTAAGTATAAAAGATGAAAAAGAAAGTCAAAATAAAAGTAAAAATGAATCAAAAGATAAAAAAGAGGAAAAAAAAGAGGAAAAAAAAGAAGAAAAAAAAGAAGAAAAAAAAGAAGAAAAAAAAGAAGAAAAAAAGGAGGAAAAAAAAGAAGAAAAAAAAGAAGAGAAAAAAAATGGAAAAAAAGATGTAAAAAAAGATGTTAAAAAAGAAGAAAAAAAAGAGGAAAAAAAAGAAGAAGAAAAAGAAGAAGAAAAAGAAGAAGAGAAAGAAGAAGAAAAAAAATTAGAACCAAAAATAATTGATCCTGAAGAAGAAGAAAAAAAGAAAAAAGAAATGGAAGATAAAATAATAGAAGATAAATTAAATGAATTAAAAGAAAGAGAAAAAAAATTATTAGAAAAAAAATCAGAAGTTATTAGAAGATATTTAAGTGAAAATGTTATGCCATTACTTGCAAAAGGAGTTTTAAATATTTGCCAAAATATGCCAGAAGATCCTGTTGAAGAATTAGCTAATTTCTTATTAGAAAATAGATTTAATGAAGTAATGGAAGAAAAAGATAAAAAATAGTTTTTTATTAAAAAATTAATAATTATTTTAAAAAATTATTTTCTTATAATATTACTTAATTATTTAATATAAATATTTTAAATATAATAATTTATAAATATTTATATTTTTTTAAATTTTAAAATCTTATTACATTTAATTTTTCTCATTTTTAATTTTATTATTATTTGAATTATAATAATAAGGTAATTGCTGAGAAAAAATATTTTCATTTTCCCATTTATTTTCTAAAGTTTTTATATTTTCTAAAATAATATCTAATGAATTTTTTTGATTCTTATTAATATCTTTTATTATTTTATTTGTATTTTCATTAAGAATTTTAATTATACAATTTATTTTATCTATTAAAAAAAGATTCTTATTTCTTATTCCCCTATGTCTAGGATAATTAACTAATTTTTTTAAATATGGTTTAATTTTTCCATTAATTTCATTTATTTTCATACTTTCAATTTTTTTTAAAGAAATAATTTTTTCTTTTTCATCTTCATTATCTTCTTTAAAAATAAATTTACCAAATTTAGAACTTTCATATCTCTTATGAACATTTTCAATTTCATTATTTGAATTTTTACCATTATCAATATTTTTATTAATATTATTATTATCTTTTATATTAAAGTTGTCAGAACAACATCTTTCAGTATTTAATAAAATAGGATTATTTAAAAAATTTTGAGCTTCATTTGTTGATAATATTGAATCATTATCAGAATATTTTACTTTTGAAATTGGAGAAGCAATATTTTGAAAATAAAAATTATCTTTATTTAATAAGTTATTAATTGTTTGATTTAGTTTTTTTATCTCATTTGTCATTTGTTCAATTATAATTATATTATTTTGATTTATGGATTTTATTTCACTTTTCAATTCTCCCATTTTATTATATAATATTTGATTATTTAAATTAAACTGATAAAGTATCATTTTCATAAATGTTAAAGTTGATGCATCTTTTAATACTGGTAATGAATTTAATAAATTTTCAAAATTTTTTTGTTGTTTTTTAATATCATCTTTTGTATTTTTATTTATTGAAAAAGATAGATAATTTTGAAAACTTTTACAATTTTTTAAATGTTCATTATATTCTATTCTATTAAAATCTTGATTACAATATTTACATTTTATTAAAGTATAAAAACATTCATTTTTTAAATGATTTTCTAGAGAATCCCATAAAATTTTTTTATTACATTGTCCATTAGGACATATAGTATAAAAATATTTACATTCTTTTTCATGAATATCTAAATTTTGATAAGAAATAATTTCATTGCAACCATAATCTTTATTTTTACAATAAAAATTTAATTTAGAAAGATAAGATATTATACCATATGATGAAGGTTTAATTGAAAAATTTTGACAATTAAATGGACAATGTTTATTAGATTTTAATAAATTAGAAATACAATTGTAGCAAAAACTATTACCACATAATGAACAATCATATGGATTTTTTAGTATATTAAAACATATTTTACATTGAATTATTTCTAAAAAATTTGTATAATTTTCTTTGTTTACTAATCTTTGAAAAGGTATTCCTTTAGATTGAGTTAATGTATTTTTATTTGTTTCTTGCATTAATAAAATGATTAATTAATTAATTTGAAATAAAATTATTTTATTATATATTTAAATTATTTAATTTATATTACATCTTTTATTAAAAATGATTAAAATATAACTTTTAAATATAATTTTTGTATTTTATATTTTTTTTCTTCAATATGAATTAATAATGCATAACTAATTTAAACAATTAAAAATTTTTAAGATAAATTTTAAAATTTTTTTTATAATGGAAAATTTTGATGAAATCAATAATGAAGATTCTTTTGAATCCCTATTAAATATTTCTAATAAAGATTTTTCAAATTGTATATCATCAAAATCAACTGACTCTTCTTTTTCAATTAATTCTGAAAACTTTCAAAAAAAATTAATAAAAAATTCATCAGAAATTCGTATGTCATATATGAATAAATTATTTAATCAAAATTTTCCAAAAAGAGAAAATTCGAATATAAATAATGTATTTAAAAGAAAATATAATTCATTAATTTTTTTTGATTGGGATGATACTCTTTTATGTTCAAGTTTTTTAATAGAATATTCTCAACAAGATATTAATAAAAATATATTAAATCAAAATAATAATAATTTATATCAAAAATATTTGAATAATTTAGAAATTATAGTTTATAATTTATTAGAAACATCAATTAATTATGGAGATACATATATAATAACAAATGCAAGTAAAAATTGGGTAATTTATTCATCATTTAAATATTTTCCAAAAGTGATTCAGTTATTTAATAAAATAAGAATTATTAGTGCAAGAGATGCATATGAAAATCAATTTCCAAATCAAACAAAATTTTGGAAATTAGCATCTTTTATAGATATTGCTAATCTATATAATAAAAATTTAGTTACTAATATTATAAGTATTGGTGATTCTTTTATTGAAAATGAAGCTGCTTTTAAATTATCATCTTTATTTTCTGAATGTTATATTAAGACTATTAAATTTAAAGAAGAACCTAAACCATATCAATTATTAAAACAATTAAAATTGGTATTAAAAAAATTTAATTTCCTTCATTCTGCTGTTAGAAATATTTCGATTACAATAGAAAAGAAATCATGTATATAAAACTTGGGTTATGTGATTGGTATCTTAATATAAGGTTAAAAATATAATTTTTATTTTTAGCTATAAAATTTATTAGAATGAACTTTTTTAAGGAGGTAAATTAAAATATTTTGGGTTTATATATATTTAAGAGTTTTCAAATTTTGTTTAGTTTTAAATATAAATTTAAAAACAAAAATTGATAATTGTAATTATTTAAAAATTAAAAACACAAAAAATTAAAATCCAAAAAATATTAAATAAAAAAATCAAAATTTAAAACAAAAAAATCATTATAAAAAAAATGAACAGTCCCTCACGTCAATCAAACAACATGTCAATAAATGCTTCATTAAACTCAACATCACATAATGCAGAAAGAATAAGTGCATTAGCAGATAAATTAAACCAATTACAAATAAATCTTCAAAATGAAAAATTAGCAAGATTAGAAAAAATAGATGAAGGTTTAAAAGACACAGGAGATAAATTAATTGAATTTACAGAAGATACACAATCAAAATTTGCAGCAGTAAAAGATCAATTAAGTAAATTATTTGCTCAAATAGAAGATCAAAATAATGGAATTGATGCATCCTATGATGAAAAAATGCAATATCTTCATGCTTTAGAAGAAAAAGTTGTTTCTAGATTTGAACAAGAAGCAAAATTAAGAAAAGAAATGGAAAAAAAAGCTTTATTATTAATTGAAGAAAGATATTCATTTTTAATTAATGAATTAACAAAAGAAGAAAAAAATAGAAATGAATCTTTAGAAAATTTTCAAAAAATTATTGATAGTGATATTCCTAAAATACAAGATAGTTTAAAAGATGAACAAATGGAAATGAATGAAAATGATAATGCTTTAAATACTAGAATTAATGAAGAAACTCAAAGATTAGTTGAAATGGTTATGAATGAAAAAAAAGCAAGAGAAGAAACTGAAGAAGCTTTATTAGAAATGTTAAAAGCTATGATTAATGCAATGAAAACTCAATTAGAAAATGAAAAAAATGAAAGACAAAATAATCAAGATTATTTAATTAATTTACTTGAAGATATGTGTAATAAGATTACTCAAGCTAATGATATTCTTTAATTTTTTGAAAATTATTTTTTAATTTTTATTTAATTTCTTTTTAAAATTTTTAAAACTTTTAATTTTATAATTTATTTTTATTATATATAAATTATAGAGAAACAATAAAAAATAAATGTCAAATAAAAATATACCATATTCATTAAATTCCCAAGAATCATTTTCTAAAAATTTATCATCTTTATATAATACAAACAAATTATCCAAAATTCGTATTCTTCAGAAAAACATAGTATACATAATAGGTCTTCCATTAAATTTAGCATCAAAAGAATTATTATCAACATATGAATATCTTGGTCAATATGGACAAATAAAAAAAATAATTGTAAATAAAAATGGATATAATCAAAATAAAAATTCAAATACAACATATTCTGCATATATAACCTATTCCTCCTTTGAAGAAGCATCATTAGCTTTATTGACAATTGACAATAATTTTTATGATGGACATCTTCTTAGGACTAGTTATGGTACTACAAAGTATTGTAATTTTTTTATTAAAGGAATAGAATGTATAAATAGAGATTGTCTTTATATGCATGAATGGGCTACTGAAAGTGATATGATATTTAAAGAAGATATTTGTTCTAATAAACAAATTTTTTATTTACATAAAAAAATTGCTGTAAAATTTTCTGATATTTTTAATGAGGATAAAAAAAAATTTTTACTTATGAAAGGGAAAAAAGATAAGAATTTGTTTTTGGAAAAAAAAACTTTAGGTTTTCCTACTGTTGATACTTTATATGAGAAAAATATTATTTATGATATCCAAAAAGAAATATTATTTGATAATAAAACAGATTCATTTTTAAATAATAATAATGCTAATAATGATTTTAATTTTGAAGAATTAAATGATAATTCAATAGAATATATTTTAGTAAAAGAACCTTATAAAAAAAAGAGAAAATTTAAAAATTTCAATTCTAAAAAACATTTGAAATTTATAAATAAAAATGAAGAAAATCAAATTATAAATTTAACAAATAATTTAAATTCTTCTGATAGTACTGCAACTTCTCTTGATTCATCTCAGAAAAGTTCAAATAACAATTTATGTAATAGTAATAGTGGGAGTAGTAATTGTTCCAAATCTATATATAATTTATATCAACAACATGAAAAATCTAGATTTGATTTTGTAAATAGCAATGAAACAAATGGATTAAACATTCCAAAGTTTATCATTAATATTATTAATATTAAATATTGCTCATTTTCTTTTTTTAATAGAATGAAAAATAGAAATAAAATTTTTGCTGATGACAATATTTTATTTTCAAAAGAAGAAAATGATATTAAGAAATGGAATAAATAAAATAAATAGCTTAAATAGTTATAAATAATTGCAATAGCTGTCTTTATTTTATATATAGATTTATACCCTTATTAAATAGAGAAAAAACAATTTTGATAATCGAAATTGTTATTTTTAAAGTAAATTGTCTTTTATAAATATTATTTTTATTGTTATTAAAAATACAATTAGAATTAACACAAAAATAAATCATAAATCAAAATTTATTAATATAAAAAAAATATAAAATTTATATAAAATCAGTAAAATGATTTATTTTAAAATTAATATTAATAATAAATAAAAAATGAAGAAATTTACAATTTATGATGAAAAATTTGATTTTTCTTATTTAATTCAATTATTTCGTGTTGAAAATTTAGAATCTTTTGCAAAATATTTAGCAGAAATATGGAAAGATTTAGTAAAACGTAATAAAGAAGGAGAAAATGGAGTAAATAAATTAATATTTAGTAAATATTATGAATTAAATGGTATAATTAATACAAGACTTTTCTCAGTTTTTGATACAAATAATGATGGCTTATTAGATATAAGAGAATTCATAATTGGAATGACTACTTTATTTAGTGGAAATTTTGAGCAATTATTAAAATTAATTTTTAATTTTTATGATTTTGATAAAGATGGAAAAATAAATTTAAATGATATTCGTGTTGTTTTAAGTTATATTCCAATAAAAGCAAGTGAAGCATATAAAAAAGTAAATTTACGTTATGAAAAAAATGATTTTAATGATAGAATTCAAATTCAAAATGAACTATTAGAAACATTAACACAAATATTTAAAGAAAGAGAATATATAAAACAAGAAGACTTTAATAAAATAGTAGCAGATACAAATTCAGATATTTTTATATCAATATTATTACATATTTTAGAAAAAAGACCATTTAGTAAAGATACAGTTATGGTTTCAGAAAATGGAACTTTTCAATCAACAGAAGAAGATAGAAATAGATATAGTGAAAATTCACCTTTTCATGCATGTAGAACTCCTCCTCATTTTGTTAAAAAACCTACAATTCAAAAATTTGATTCACCTACTATGAAAAGACATGGAAGAACAAATTTTTCAACTAATAAAAGAAAAGAGAATTTAGTTAATTTAAATAGTGAAATGAAATTTAGTGATATTAAAGATGATTTAAATAAAAATGGGACTAGTGTTAATTTACAAAGAATTAATTTTGATGATGATTCATTTAGTGAAATAGATCTTGGAGAAAATATTAAAGATGAAAAAAAAGATGAAGAAAAAGATGATAATAATGAAGTGATGGCTCCTCATAGGAAAAATAAACAACTATTAAATAAATTTAAAGAAGGTGAAGGTGAAGAATTAATGATAAATGATAATGAACTGTTTAAAAAAATGAGTACAAATGATTCATGTGAATCTGATGATGATGAATTAAATGAAATTAATTATCAAGGATATTTATTTAAAATTACTAAATCAAATAAATTAAGAAGATTATTTTTTAGACTTGTTTTTAGAGATTTATTTTTTTTTAAAGATAAAGGAATAGCAAATCATGAAGGTGTTCATAATTTATGTTGTGTTTATTTGAAATTAAATTCTTCTTTATATAAAGATGGTAAAAATTATTATTCTTTTAGTATTATTTACCCTTTACAAACTAGAAATTATTATTCTGAAGATAAAAATGAAATTGATAATTGGTTAAAACATTTAAAAAAAGCAATTGATATAACTCCATTAAATGAAAACTTTGATTTAAAAGAAAATTTAGGAAGAGGACAATTTGGTTTAGTTAAAATGGGAATACATAAATTAACAGGTAGAAAAGTAGCTATAAAAATAATAAACAAAAAAGAAATGACAATAAAACAATTAGAACTAGTAAAAACAGAAATAGACATATTAAAAATATGTCAACATCCAAATATAATAAGATTATATGATGTAATAGAAAATCAAGAAAAAATTTATATAGTAACAGAATTTTGTTCAGGTAAAGATTTATTTTCTTACATAGAAAAACGAGGATATAAATTACCAGAAAAGAGAGCAGCAGAAATAATTCATAAATTAGCAACAGCAGTTTATTATATCCATTCATTTGGAATAGTACATCGTGATTTAAAGCCAGAAAATATATTAATGACTGATAATTCAGATGAAGCTGATATAAGATTATTAGATTTTGGTTTAAGTAAAATTATAGGACCAAATGAAAAATGTAGTGAACCATATGGTACTTTATCTTATGTTGCACCTGAAGTCTTATTAGATGTTCCTTATACTCAAAAAGTTGATATTTGGTCAATTGGTGTTATTACTTATTTACTTTTATCTGGTTGTTTACCTTTTGATGATAGATATTCTGAAAGGGAAATTGCTAGAAAAACTATTGAAGAACCTGTTCCTTTTTATCCTTTTATTTGGAATAAATTAAGTAAAGAAGCTATGAAATTTGTTCAAGATCTTTTACAAAAAAAACCTGAAAAAAGATTATCTATTAAAGAATTATTGAAACATGAATGGTTAAAAAAATATTTTGAAAGTAAAGTTGAAAGCAGAGATAAAAGTATGGATTTAACTGGGAATGCTTTTTTGAATTATACTACTACTGTGAAAAAATAAAAAAAAATTTATATTTAAATTTTATTTTTTATTTCTGGGATGGAATATTTATTTTTTATAAATTTTCTTGATGAAAAAAAATAATAATGAATTTTTTTTATTCAGATTATAATTGAATTTGTGAATAATATTAAAAAGATTTATTGAAAATAGATTATCAAAATTTAAATTTAATATAATGTAATATTTTAAATATATGAAAAATGAATTAATTCATTTTTTCAAATTATATAAATATAATATAATATTTTTTATTTTATCCACTCGTGGAGGCTAAATTAAAAATAAAAACTTATATCTAGCATTCAAAAGTGGAAAAGTGGTAAAATAAAAAAACAAATAAACATAACATATAACATTTAAATATTTAATTATGGTTAATAAAAAAATAAAAAAAAAATTAAATAAAAAATCAAGAATAAAAATTAATTTATATAAAAATGAATACATCATCCTTATCTCAACGACAATCAGGAAACCAGAATTTGAATCAATCAGGAGGATCAAGTTTTAAAACAAACCAAAATTTAGAAAGATTAAATAAAATATCACAAAGATTGAACAATATTCATTTAAACATTGAAAATGATAAAAATTCAAAATATGAAGAAGTAGAATCTCGTTTAGCAAATTTAGATGAAAGAGTAAATGAATCCAATGAAGCTACATTTAAAACTTTTAATCAAACAAAAGAACAAATTGCAAATTTAATTCAAATGATAGAAGAAGATAGGCAACAACATGAATCATCATATGAAAGTAGAACACAATATATTTCAAATTTAGAATTTAAATTAATGCAAAAATTCAATAATGAAAATGCAGAAAGACAAAATATGGAACAGAGATTATATAATCAAATTGATGATAGATTTAATATTTTAAAAAATGAATTAGCAAAAGAAGAAAAAAATAGAAATGAATCAATAGAAAATTTTAAATTTTATTTAGAAACTGAAGTTCCTAAAATTGTTGAACAAATGAAAAATGAACAAAGTGATAGAGAGGAAGGAGATTCTACAATCAATAAAATGATTGATGATGAATTTTCAAAATTAATGAGTATGGTTTCTTCTGAAAAACAAGCAAGAGAAGAAACTGAAGAAGCTTTTCTTGATATGTTAAGAAGTATTATTAATAAGATTAAAAGTGAATTAGAAAATGAAAAAAAACAAAGAGAAGCTACTGAAGAAAATTTATTAACCTTACTTGAAGAAACTTGTAATAAATTAGATGCTGCTACTAAATATTAATTTAGGTTAATTTGATTTTTATTTAATTATTTTTTAAAAATATTTTTTTTTTGAAATAAATTTTTGTCTAAATAAAACTTTATATATATAAAAATTTTTGAAATTGATTTTTATTTATAAATAATTTTTTTTTATTTATCCATATTAATTTTTTTTTCATCTTCATTTTCTTTTATTGTATTTTGATTATTAACTAATTTTTGTGATTCTTTATATTTTTCTAAATACTCTTTTAAAATAGATGTATAATGTTCAAAACCTAAATTATTCATTGCATATAAAATATCATCTCCATTTATAGTTTTTCTTTTTTCATCAGAACATCTATCACTAGCTTCACTAGTTATAAATGATATAAATTCAGATACACAAGCTTGGAAAGTTTCTTTTGCATCTTTTGATAATTTAACTTCCTTTGGAAGATTATTCTTTATTATTCTCCCTATATTTGCTATAGGGAGATATCTATCTACTTCATTAGGTTTTTTTTTTGGGGCATCATCCATTTTAAATTTAATGATTTTTGAAATGAGAATTTTAAATTATTTTCATTTATTATTTTTTATACAAATAATAAAAATAAAACCAAAAAATGAATTATAATCTTAGAATAAATAATAATAATAATTATCCAAATAGCAATTATGAGAATTTTAAATCTCCATATTTAAGTAGATATAATAATAATAATCAACATAATTATAATAGATATAATAATTTTAATAACAATAATTTAAATAATAATTTTAGAAATAGAAATTTTAATAATAATTATAATAATAATTTTCAAAACAGGTATTTTTATAATAATCAAAAAAAATATAATAATATAAATAATGATTACAATGAAAATTTAAATAATATGAATGAATTTCCTGGATATAATCAATATAATAATTCAATTAATCGTGATATTAATAATTTTTTTCGTTCTGAATTAAAATCACGTGGTGTAGGTTTAAGTAGAGGAAATTCATATCAAGAAATTAAGGAAAAAGAAAAAGAAAGAAAAAATGCATTAATGGAAAGTTTTGTAAATCAAATTGCTTTAAAAAATAAAACAAAATTAGAAGAATTAAAAAGAAAACAAAAAGAAGATCAACAATATTTAAAAGATATGGTTAATTATTTTCCTTTTGGGAGAGGAGGTGGAGGTGCTCCTATTAGAGATAAAAATGGTAATATTATAACTATGAGAAAGGATTTAATCAGTGACCCAAAATATAATTTAATGGAATTAGATGTTGATGATGATTATAATGAAGTTTGGGGAAGAAATAAAAATTATGGATTAATTAATTTTAAAAATGAAAATGCTTATAATGGATTTGTTAATAATTTTTCAAGAAGTATGAGTGCAAGAAATAATAATAATTTAAATTTATATAATACTGGAATGAATAATAATAATTATAATAATGGGCAATATTTAAATAGAAATTTCTCATATTCCCAAAATTTTAATAATAATTATAGACCAAGAAGTACTATTCCAAATTATAATATAAATGATTTAAATTTACAAAATCAAAATAATGAAATGAATTTCAATAATTTAAGAGTAATAGATGAATTTCCTAATAAAGAAGATTATCAATATATTAATAATAATAAAATGATAAATGATGATGAATTAAATAGAATAAAAAAAGAAGAACAATATTCAAGAGAACTTCTTCTTCAAATAAAAGAACATGAAAATCGTCGTCTATTAGAAAAAAAAATGAAGGAAGAAGAAGATCAAAGAGATGAAGAAAGATTAAGAAAAGAAAATGAAGAATTGGAAAAAAAAGTTGAAGAAGAAAAAAATAAAATATTAGAACAAAAAAATATTGAAAATAAAAAGAAAGAATTAAAAATTAGAAAAAAAAAAACAAATTTAAAACATATTGAAAATTTATCAGATGAAGAAAAAGAAGAAAATGATGAAGAAGAAGAAGAAAGTAATGATTCTGAAAATGAGATTGATTTACAAAAAATAAATGAAGAAAAAATAAAACAATTGGAGCAAATGGAAATTGAAAGTAGATTTAAATTAAATAATGAATTAATTCAATTAAGACAACAAATGCAAGAGCAACAAAATGAATTATATAATCAAATTAATGAACTTAAAGAACAAACTCATAATGCTAATATGGAAAGATTTGAAGCATTAAAAGAAATTGAAAAATTAAAAGATGAAATCTCTAATCAAAGAAAAGAAGAGGAATTAAGGAAACAATATGTTAGAGAAGTACTTAATAATAATAATAAAGATTATGAATATGAAGAAAATGAAAATAATTTCAACATAAATTTAAATTATGATGAACAAAAAGATTATAATAAAAATTTAAATCATTTTGATGATTCAGATATAGGAAATGAAAGTGATGAATATAAATTAAATAATAATAAACAGAAAGAAATAGATTATAATCAAATAGATAATTTAGATAAAGAAAGAATAAATTTAATTAAAATAAATCATCAAAATAATAATAGAATAAAAATGTTAAATGATATAGAAAAATCTTTAAATGATGATGAATTTTAACATAGGCAAATGATATATAATAATTTTAAAATAATTAAATAAAAGTAATAAGAAAAAAATCAACTTTGAAAATATAATGAAATAAAATATTAAGTTAATTTATAAATAAAATAAATTTGTAAAAAAAAATGTTTAAAATAAAGAAAAATTGGAAAAAAATATTGAAAATAAAACAAATAAAAAAAAATGCTAAATAAATATTAATTTTTATGATAATATATATATTTTAAAAAATAAATATAAAGAATCAAAATATCAAAATTTGTTGGGGATTGGGGATTGGGGATTGGGGATTGGGGATTGGGGATTGGGGATT
>JAJJLH010000012.1:0-27588 GCA_023806865.1 Isotricha sp. YL-2021a
CCCAATCCCCAATCCCCAATCCCCAATCCCCAATCCCCAATCCCCAATCCCCAATCCCCATCATTATTTATAAATATAATAATAATATTTTTTATTTATTTTGGAAAAAAATATAGATACAAAAACAATTAATATAATAGAGAATATTTATTTAAATAAAAGTATAATAATATTCAAAAATTAAAAAATTCACTCATAATTTTATTAAAAATTTTTTGATTTTTATCTCTTTTTTTGTATATTTTATAACATACATTTCTTCATTATAATTCAATTTTTTTTATTCAATAAATATTTATATTATATTTTAAAATTTAATTTTTATTTAAATATTATTTTAATATATATGATTATATTATTATTTATATTTTAATAATATATTTTTATATATTATTTATTAATTGAATTTTTTTTATAATTTTTAATTATGTTTTTATTCATTTCTTTCATCTTCTTCATTTAATTTTTTTACAATTTCTCTTTTAATTTCATCAGGAATTAATTTAATTAAATCTACACTTGTTTTTAAAAGTGTTTTTAATTTTTCCTCATATCCTTTCCACACAAGAAAATAAATAACTATTACTACAACTAGTAAAACAATATATGTACTATCTAAAATTAAATTAGTTTTTTCTTTAAAATCAGAAAAACTTGATTTTAATTCATTAATCATATAATTATACCATGGTCTAATTACATTTATTTGAACTTTATTAATTTCAGCAAATTTAGGTTTATAACAAAATTTAGGTTCGGTTATATTATCTTTTTGTTTAATATATAATACTGCTAAAAATTTATTCATTTCAAAAAATCTTGTTGAAACACAACTAAAACCATTTTGTATTGTTCCTCTATAATCAGGATCATCTGTAGAAACATTAGTTAAAATATCAGTAATATCTCCAGCCATTCTATTTGAAAATTCATCTAAATATTTTCCTTTTAAAAATGAAGTAGTCTCATAGGTTTTAGTATATAATTGTTCTATTATATCACTTATACCTAAAGTATTTAAGTAAAACAATGATAAAGTATCACTATTATTATAAATTGGAATTGATGAATTATAATAATAACTTTTATAAATATCTGTTGTAATAATTAAATCACTTTCACTATAATGAGTTATATTAAAAACATCATTAAAATTTTTTATATTAGACATAATATATCTTACATAAAAAAATTTAAAACACATATAACCTTCAATACAACCAAAAAATAATAATATATAAATATATGCAATTAAATATTCAGAAGAATTGTTAATTGATTGCTTGTATTCATTTTTTTGCTTAAATTTTGTTATCATTATTATATCTTCATTTTTTGATGTGGAAGTATATTCAATTTTTGATTCTTCCTCAGTCTCTTCATTCCCAAAAAATTTATTTAGTAATTTGTTTAAAAATGTTTCACTTGTTGATTTTAATTCTTCAAATTTTTTTTTTTTAATTGTTAAAAATAAATCAACTGGCTTTTCTCTATCATCAATAAATCTACTTATTAATTTCCACATTATAAAAGAAATTAAAACTAAAACAACAAAACTTAAAATGAAAATTATTAATAAAAGTAAAGGAGTTTTTGCTTCTTCAGAAGCATTTTCTGCTAAAATAAAAGTAACATTTCTTATCATTAATAAATAATCATTTAATAAATTCATCATTAATTCATATGCATTTCTATTATCCATTGTAATTGATTGATAATTATCTGTTATTGTACTAACAAAAAATATTGAAGTTTTTATCCTATTTAATGCTGTTGAATATGAAATTAGTTCAGTTGAAGGAATCATATTACTTAATGTTCTAACACATATTTGAACGTTATTAATATAATTATTATATTTTTCATTAAAACTAACTGTAGCATTTGAAAAAAATGAAATATAATCATTTATTATTTGTCTATAATCAGCCATTTCATTTTTGGCATTTAATATATATTCTTTTTGTTCCACTTGAAGGACATCAGTATATTCAGTATCTTGTGCTAATATTACTTCAGTTATAAAATATTTAGTATATATAAATGAATTTAATAATATATATGAATCATCCAAATATTTTATATATTCAGAACATTGATGAGTTTTAATTAAAGATAATGCAAATTCTACACTTATTATAGCTAAAATTAAAATGAATATTATAATGGCTGCTATTTTTATATAAGTTACACTTTTTTCATTAAAAATATGATTTAAAGAAAAAGAAATATCTGCATTGACTTCATTTGTTGGATTAATATTTGAATTATTATTTTGATTTTGCTCTAAATTAATATTATTATTATTTTTTGTAATTTCATTATTTTCGGGAGTCGATTGATTATTAATTTGATTTTGTTGAACATTTCTATTTTGTTTTATATTTTTATATTCTGGATGTGATTTTAATTTTTCTTCTATTCTCTTTACAAATGATGATATTGATATTTTTATATTTGGTTCTGATATTTTTCCTGCTGGATATAATTCTTTATTTGGTCTATGTTTTTCTAAATTAATATCTAATCCATAATACTTTAAAGAATTTATAAAATTATTAATTTCTTGAGATGCTTTACTTTGAAATTCTAAAACTTTTTCTTTTGATAACTCATTATTATTTTCATCAGTTGAATTTTTATCTTCTTCATCTTCATCTCCACTATTATTATTATTATTTTTTTTTTTATTTTTATTTTTTTTCCCTTTTTTATGGACAACTTCAGTATTTGCATCAACAGTAGTAATTGTTGGAGTCATATTTTTTAACTGTGAAAAATATTCTTCATTAGGATTTTTTTTATGAGTTACTAAATTTGTTCTTACAAAATTTAATTTTAATATATCATACATAATTAATTTAGTAGAAGATTGTTTAAAATCATTTAAATCAGTATTATTTCTTTTTGTTTCAGGAACAGTAAATCTTAAACAAAATCCAATTTCTTCTTCTCCTAATTTCATTTTTGTAATTAATAAATTAAAATCTTTTTTCATAGATTGTTTTACTAATTCTTCAACATTTTCTTCATTTTTTCTAATAGTATCATTTTTAGGATATATAATATCAGGATAAATCCAAGTTATTCTTTTTGGTTCATCTTCAAATTCATTAAATCTTTCTAATAAATTAATTGTTTCATGATTTTCAGAACTTCGTACTAGAATATTTAAATTAACTACATATTTTTTTAATAAATCCATTGTTAGTCCCATTGTTAAAGCTGAAGATGAAAAAGAATCAATTGTAAAATCATCTTTTGCTAAAATATAAAAAGCATAAACTGATTTTGGATCTTTATTTTCAATTTTAGCTTTTATAATAAAAGTATTTGAAAAATCATCATCATTATATACTGTAAATTTTGAAAACGTCGGTAAAATATAACCGACTTTTGTTCTTGGAAGAATAAATACTTGTTTTTTATCACTTGCTTTATTTAATCCTGGGTTTGTTTTTCTTAAAATTTTTAATTTATTTGATATTACTTTTGCATGGCCATTAATAAATATACTTGGCATTAATATTTCTATTTTTTTTCCTATTAAATTTTGTTTTGTAAATCCTAATAAATTTACTATACTATTTGAACATTGTAAAATTGAACAATCTCCTTTTTCATTTGTACGAGAATATATAACATAATCTTGATCTTCTAATATTATATCTAAATTATCTGGATCAAATTTATCAGAATCATTTTTTTTTGATTCAAAATGCTGTTCTTCGTTTAATTTTTTTGTTATTTCATCTGCTTTTGATTTATTTCTTAATATTTCTCTCACAAAATAAGCATATAATTGAACTATTGATTGATTTTCTAAATCAATTTTTTTTGTTTTTAAATCTTTTTCCCATAATTGGGATATTTCTTTTAATAAAATATTTAATTTATTACCTAAAAAATATAATTTTTCTAAATTTAAATTATTAGTTAAATTAGTACTTAATACACCCCAAAATTCTCCATATAATTTTGTTGTTGTTTCTATTAAATATTTTAATTTTCTAAATTTATGTTCTGTCATTTCTTCCATTTTTTCCATTTCTTCATTTTCTCCAATTAATCCTGAATTTATTTTATTATTATTTAATGAATTTACACTTTGTTTAATACAAAATAATATATAATCTTCTGTTATTGTATTATTTTCTTTTTCTAATTTTGTTAAATATGTTTTTGCTGCATTTAAATTAAATTTATTTGAATAATTAAATTGAATAAATGTCATTACAATTGTTTTATTATTAGGAAATTTTTTTATTCCATCAATCAATAAAGTGTTAATATAATGTAACAAGCATGCTTTTTGAATTTGATAATTTCCTTGATTTTCCATATATTTTGTTAAGGGACATTCTTCATCAATACAAGTTTCTAAATGACGAGATACTAAACCTTTTAAAAAAATATCATTTTTATCATAACCTTTTTTGGCATTTTCAATTGATTTATATTTTTCTATAAATTTTCCTATTAATGTTATAACACTTTTTGTTCTACTTATGAAATCATTAGCACTTCCAGAATTAACATTTGTTATAATGAAATTTTCACTTTCTTTTTTATAGCATATTGCACAAGTAATTATAATTAAGGGCATTCCAAATAAAAATAAATAAATATTTCCATCAAATTTTGAATTATAAGTTAATTTACATATCATAACCATAAATGATGTCCATAAAAATAAACTATTTCTTATCATTATAAAGCATTGAATGATAAAATTATTATATGTTGGTTCATCAAAACCTTTTTTTAAATTAAAAAGTGAACCAACTAATAATATTGCAATACTTATCCATTCATTTTTTATAAAAACATACCTTAAACTATTAATTAAAATTAAGATATAATAAAATAAATCTGCACTGGTATCAATTTTAGTATTAGTGTTTTTATTATTAAAAGGGTCAAAACAAAATATACCAAATAATAAATTTAAAAAATATTGTCCAATTAAAAAAATAATTGATAATGCTGCATATAAAAAATGAACTCCTTTAAAACATTTGATTGGATCTTTTACAATATCAATCTTCCTATCTACACATTTAAACATTATAAGCAAAATTTCAGTACAAGGAATTAAACCAATTGAAGTCATTATAACCGAAACATATTTTCCATATGTAATTACTATTTTATATAAAGATGAATTTGGTTTATTAAATTTAATTGCCATTAAAATAAGTAAAATTGAAACAAATATTAAAACTAATGAAAATGCCCATATAATTAAATATATATTAAATTTCACATATTTTAAAATTTGTGTAACCCTTAATGCACCTACTAATGAATTAATATTTTTTATTCGACTCTCTTTAATTTTCCAAAACTTTTTATGAGGGTCACTAAAACCATATGATATAATTTGAATTGTTTCTATTATTATGAGTAGACAATTAATAAATACATTAATGTTTTTTTTTTTTAAAATATTATAAAAATAATTGAAAATTTTTTCTTTATTATTCATTTCATCACTTGTTTGAATTAAGTCTTTGTTGTTTTTTTTATTTTTTTCAAAAGAAGAATCACCTATCATTTTTATTATACTATTATATTTTTTATAATAATTTTATATATATTTAAAAAGATATTAATAATTAAATAAACAGAATAATAAAATTAAATTATTATAGTTTTATAATTTAATAAAAAAGCAATCTTTTTTAAATTTTTAAAAATTATAGATTTAATTAATTAAATTAATAATAATAACAAATAAATATTGTTTTTATTTTTATATCAAAAATAAAAAATAATTAATATTAAAAGAAAGAATTTTGAAAATGATGACAGAACAACAAAAAGAAAAAAACGTATTATATTTTAGTGATCTTCCAATAAATATTGTTCAAAATGATTTAGAAATGTTTTTAGAACCATATAAAGAAAAAATTGTTTTAATTAATTTAGATCAAAATCCAAGAAATATAGAATTACAAAAACCATTAAACGCAAGAGTTATATTTAAAGATTATGATTCAGCAAATAAATGTAGATTAGAAATGAATTTAAAAAAAATAAAAGGTCATTCAGTAAGAATTATGTGGGATGAGAAAGATAGTTCAATTAGATATAATACAAAATCAAATTTATACTTTAAAGGAATTCCTCAAAATATTACATCAAGAGAAGTTTATGAATATTTTATGAAATTTGGTGATATTTCATCTTTAAAAGTAATTGAAGATGAAAATGGAAATCATTTTGGTTATGGTTATATTACTTATTATAATCCTGATGATGCTCAAAAAGCAATTTCTGAAACTAATGGCAAAAAAATATTTGATGATAAAAATATAATTGAAATTAAACATTTTCAAAAAAAGATGGAAAGAAATTTAAATAATTATGAAAATAATATTAATAAAATTTATATTAATAATTTTGATCAAAAAATGAGTGAAGATGATTTAAATAAAATTTGTTCTAAATATGGTAAAGTTATTTCTTGTAAAATGTTTCTAAGTCAAATGGGAAGAAATTATGCAATTGTTCAATATTCAAATAATGAAAGTACAAATAATGCTTTAAAGAGTCTTCCTAATGATATTTTACCTGATAATAATTTACAATTACACATTCAAATTTTACAAAATAAAAATGAGAGAAAACAAATTATTGGAAATAAAATTAGAGAAAGTAATAATAAATTAAATCAACAATATTATATGTGTAATCTTCATATTAGAAATATTCCATTAACTGCCACTGAAGATAATTTAAGAAATACATTTTCAAAATATGGTAATATTAAAAGTTTAAAAATTGAAAAATATATTTTAGACATAAAAGATAAAGATTCTTTTAAAGAAATTACTCAAAGTAAAGGATTTGGATATGTATGTTTTGATAATCAAGAAAGTGCTAAAAATGCAATGATGGATTTAAATGGTAAATATCTTCCTTCATTTGAAAGTTGGAATAGACCATTATTAATAGAATATTTTATGCCAAAAGCAGAAAGACAAATATTGAATAACAATAATTTATATATGATGAATAATATGGGTGGTGGAATGTATTATTACAATCAATCAATGTTTATGAGACCAAATTATATACCAGGTAAAAATTATAATAATAAAAGAGGAAGATATAATAATAACAGACCTAATTATCAAAATAATTATAATAATAATAATAATAATAATTTTAATAATAATAATAATTTTAATAATAATAATAATATTAATAATAATAATTTAAATAATAATATTGAAAATCAACAATCAGAAACCAGGAACTTTGATATGAATGCTTTTAATAGTCTTCAAAGTGATGAAGAAAAAAGAGAATATTTAGGAGAACAAATATTCAAAGCTATTGAAAATAGTGCATTTGCTAAAAATAATAAAATGGACTACGATATAATTGGAAAAATAACTGGAATGATTATTGGTATTCCTGATATATATGAAGTTATTGAAATTTTTAAATCTGAAAATGTTTTAAACGCAAGAATTAAAGAAGGTTATGATTTAATTAATGGACAAAAATAAACAAAATTAAACATAAATAAAATAATATTAAAAATCATTTTAAAAAAACAAAAAAATATATATTTTTTTCTTTTATTTTTTTATAACATTGATAATTTTTAAAAAATAAAAAATGATTGAACAAAATAATAATCAATTAAATAATAATAGAACAAATGGAGAAGCTCGTTGTTTTTTATGTTTAAAAAATACATTAGATGAATATTCCTTTCAATTTGAAGATTTATGTCATTTTATAATAAAGAAAAAAATATATTGTAAAAAAGAATCAAAACCAAAAAAAGAAAAAGAATTATCTCAAAATTTATATAATTCTTTAAAAGAAGAAAGTAGAAAATTAATAAAACCTTGTAAATGTGATATATATGTACATATTCAATGTTTAATTCAATATTGTATTATGCATTTAAATTTAATTTGTGAAGAATGTAATTGTGAATATTGTTTTGACTTTAAAAATTTAAATGATAATTCTAATTCATCATGTTATTATATTTCAAAAATATTATGGATAATTTGTCATGTAATACTTCTTATTAGTACTATACTCTTTTTTATTTTAAAAATAATTCCCAAAAAATTTGATTCATATAATTATATTATTGCAATTGTTTTATTACTTTTTAATTGTTTACTTTTTTATGGAAATTATCTAAATTATATACCAAATCAATATTTACATCAAAATATATATCCTTCATTTATTCAATATAATAATATAAAAAAAAGTGATAAAGTATATACTTTATTTGGTGCATTTCTTCAAAGAACTTTAAAGGTTACAATGTTTGAAATAGTTGAAAAAAGGATTAATAATAAAATTTTTGTATCAAGTACATTAAATTCTCAAAAAGAAATTAATGAATATATAAATTCAAATAATAATAAAATATTTGACCAAAATTCTGATGATATAAAAGAAAAAATAAAAGAAGAAGAATTAGAAGATAAATTTCATGGAGCCCAAATAATAAAATCAAGTTTAGTTCAAATAGATAAAATTAATATTGATGAAATTCAAAATGAAAATAATAATAATAAAATTAAAACTCTTCCAAAAAGTAAAACAAAATCAATTATGAGATATTCACAAAATATTCCAAAATCAAATAATACAAATAAATCTTATTTTAAAAGTCATCTTGAAAAAATAAATGAAGAAACAAAAAGACAAAATACAAACATTGAAAATATAAACTCTTCTAAAGGAAATTTAATAGATGATATTCTTAATTTGAATGTTAAAAAAAGTGATAGTAATGGTAAAAATTCAAATGAAAATAATAATAATGTTAAACCAACAATTGAACAGCAAGAATTTGAAAAATTAATTTTAATGAAAAATAATAGTAATAATATTTCAGTTTCAGGTGAAAAATAAAAATTCAATTTTATAATTATTTTAATATATATGAAAGTTTATTATTTTATTTATTTTGAAAAATAAATATAAATTTATTATTAATATAATAATATTTTTATAATTATAAGAATAATTAAAAAATTATAAATTCAATTTTTGCTATTTATTTAAAACAATATAAAAAAATTATTTTTTATTTAATAAAATATAAATCCTAAAAATAACATAAAACATTTAGAGAAAAAAAATGAAATCAACAATCATCCTTACTCTCCTTGCCTTAGTTTTCACATCATTTAATACAGTAGACAAAACAATGAAAATAGTAAATAAAGTAAACAAACTTCGTACAACATGGAAAGCAGAACCATATTATCGTGATATTCGTCCTCTTCTCGGAGCTCGTCGTGATGATAAACACAGACTTCCATTAAAAGACATAAAAGTTTCAGATGATCTTCCAGAATCATTTGATGTTCGTGAAAAATATCCATACTGTGAAACAATGCGCGAAATCCGTGATCAAAGTAAATGTGGTTCATGTTGGGCATTTGCTGCAGCAGAAGTAATGAGTGATCGTATTTGCATTGTAACAGAAGGAAAATTACAAATAAGAGTTTCAGCACAACATTTAGTAACATGCTGTAAGTCATGTGGTAATGGTTGTTTTGGTGGTTGGCCATCAGCTGCTTTTTCATATTGGAAAAGATATGGAATTCCTACTGGTGGTTTATATGGTGATAAAAATTCTTGTAAACCATATTTCTTACCACCTTGTGATGATCATATGCATAAATGCCATGATTATCAAGATACTCCTCCTTGTGAAAAAAAATGCCAAGATGGTTATAATAAAACACTTGAAGAAGATTTAACTTTTGGTATTAATGCTTACTCAGTTTCGGGAGAAAAAGAAATTATGCAAGAAATTTTTGAAAATGGACCTGTTGAAGGAGCATTTAATGTTTATGAAGATTTTGGTGATTATAAAAGTGGTATTTATCAACATGTTACTGGTAGTTATCTTGGTGGACATGCTATTAAAATTATTGGATGGGGTGTTGAAAATGGTGTAAAATATTGGTTATGTGCTAATTCATGGAATGATTCTTGGGGAGAAAAAGGTTACTTCAGAATTCTAAAAGGAGAAAATGAATGTGGTATTGAAGATGAAGCTGATGCTGGAATGTTTAAAAATAAATAAATTATATTTTAATTTTATAATAATAGAAAAAAAAGAAATGAATTAAATATTTTTTTCTTTTTTTTTAATTTTTCTCACATGAAAATTTTTTAAATGAAAGAAAAAAAATTAATATCAATGATTATGATAAAATAGTCAAAAGAATATTAATTTTTAGTATCATAAGTAAATAAAATTGAAAATGAATATAAAACTTAGAAAATGAAAAAAATTATTCTATAAATCAGCATAAATACAATCTAGAGCTGAGAAAGAAATCAAGATATCAATAAATCAAAAATTAAAAATGATTTTATAAAAGAAAAAGAACTTCAAAATTATATGTAAAGAATAGATTATTTTTTAAAAGATATAAATGGAAATAATATTGATATATGAAAGTAATTTATCAATTAAAACTAAATATCAAAATATGAGAATATTTAAAGATTTAACAAATTTAAATATGATATTTAGAAAAAAAATTAATTTGTGAAAAAGGCCACTAAATTTTATTTTTTAAGGAAATATTTTTTAAATTAATTAAAATTGATTCCTACATTATTTCCATTATAAAAAGTTAACATTGAAAAATATGAACCTATAATACAATCAGTAGATAAAATTAATCCAATAAGAATAAAAATAATAGAAGTTGAAAATCTTGAAAAAAATTAGAAAAAAATCAAAAATAAAAAAAAATCAAAGAATTATTGAATGGTTTCAAAAAAATTATATGAATACTTTATATTTAATTCTATATAATTTGGCTAATTATTTTGATTAAATCTAGATTAATTTTTTTAAGGGCTGATTATTATAGAGTTTTTAAATTAAAGAGGAACTATTGATAATTATGAATTTCCTAGTTTATTACTTTTTGATTATTAATCTTTTCTTCAAACTTTTGTTAATAATAAAAATGAATTAATAGAATTTTTTATAAATTGTTAATATTGGATATTATTTAATATTTTTTATATCATTAATAATATTTATATAAAAGGAAATATTATTGGTTTTTGTTATTTAATTTATAGAGATATATATATTAAAAGGAAAAAAGAACTAAAAATTAAAAAAATTATTCAAAAAAGAAATGAAAAGAAAAAAAATAAAGGAATTAACTGAAAAAAAAAAGAATAAATGTAAAATTAAAAAAAGTGATATAATATATAATATAAATAATAATATAAACATTTTTTTAAATAAATAATCAATAATTTTTATTTATTTTAATTATGTCTGCCTCAATAATTTATACTTTAATAGCAAGAGGAGGAAAAATCATTTTAACAGATTATACAGAATATAGTGGAAACTTTCAACAAATTTCATTAGTAATGTTAAATAAAATAAAAAGAGATAGTAAATGCGAAATTCAATATAATGAGTAATACAAAAAATATAATATATTATTTAGTTATAAATTTTTTTATGATGATGAAAACGATTTAACTTTTTTATGTATGGGTGAAAGATTAGATACAGAAGTTGCTTTTTCTTATTTAGGAGATTTGAAAAAAAAATTTTTAACAAAATATGATAATTATACAATTAGAAATTCATTTTCATATCAATTAAAAGATTTTTCTGATGAAATAAAACAATTAGCAAATTCGTATGAAATAAATCCAACTTCTAAAATAGGAAAGTTAAAAGAAAAATTATCAGAAGCTACTGAAATTTTACATGATAATGTTGAAAAATTATTACAAAGAGGAGAAAAATTAAATATTATTGCTCAAAAATCAAATAGATTAAGAGATTCTTCTGATGATTTTGTTAAAAATATTCAAGAAATTAAAAGAAGACAAAAATGGAGAAAATATAGATGTTATGCTATTATTATTATATTTTTTCTATTCCTTTTTTTAACTGTTAAATATATATTTTAAAAATAAAAATTTTAATAATTAGAATTTAGTGTTATAAATTTATTTATTATTTTTATCTATTATAATATTAAATTGGAAATTCGTAATAAAATTTTTAAAAACTTCAATTTTATAAATTAATATAAATAAATTAATAAAAATGATTAAACAATCAAATAAACATTTAATTAATCAAAATATTCAACAAGGACAAAATCAACAAACAATATCAAAATCAAAATTAAACTTTATGAAAAATGTAAGAGGATTTGGAGCTTTTTTAAATAATTCTTCAAATTATTGGGCTGGGACATTACAAAATACTTTATGTAATTGTGCAAGAGATGATGATATTATAAAATCTGAAATTGAAGAATCAGAAAATAAAAACATTCAATCTGGAAATAATAATTTATTTAAAGTTACAAATATAAATAATAAAAACAATGATGTAAATAAAGATGTTTATACTAAAGAATGGACAAATGAAGAAAATGAAATTTTAATACAACAATATTTTAAACTTGGAAATAAAAATTTAAGAAAATTATCTGAATTAATAAAAACTAAATCAACACAGCAAATAAATTATAGAATTAAAAAATTAGAATTAAAAGCAAAAATGAGAAGTTTTACAAGACAAGATGATTTAAAAATAATAGAATTGGTTGAAATTTATGGTACAAATTGGGAAATTATTTCTAAAAATTTTCCAGATTTTAGTGCAGAAATGCTAGAAGAAAGATATAATAATAAATTAGATCCAAAATTAAAAAGAACAAAATTTTCAGAAGAAGAAGATGAAAAAATTGTTGCTTTATATTCAAAATATGGAAATAATTGGAAAGAAATTGCATCTTTTTTTCCAGATAGAAATGCTAATATGATTAAAAATAGATTTTATTCTTTTCTCAAAAAGAAAAATAATATTCAAGGAGTTAATTCAAGTGATAAAATAAGTAGTTACATTGAATCATCATCAATAATTACTACTTCTAATAATGATTTATTAACTAATATAAATGATAATTTTAAATTTCAATATAATACTATTAATTTAAATGATATTAAAATGGAAAATCAAGATAAAAATGATTACAATAAAAATAAATTAAAATATAAAGATTTTAGAATTGAGAAAATTTTATCTCTAAATGATGATTTTTATTCAAATACAAATATATTTTTAAATAGAGTTAATAGTCAGAATAGTGAAGGAAGTGGTAATAAAGATATAAATAATCCCAATTATTTTGATAAATTTAATGAAACTTATGAAAAAATATTTTCTTCTAATTCATTAAATAATACAGATTTAAATGATTCAAATCATAGTAATGATATAAATAATAATTTAAATAATATGAGTGATGATGATAATGATAATAATTTATTATTAGAGAAAAATAAAAATAATGAAAAAGAAAAATTATTTAATCAATCTCAAAAACTAGAAGAAATACTTAAAAAAATAGATTCTTATGATAATAATTTTAAAAATATAAATAATAATATAATTAATGATAATAATCTATTTAATGATTTAATTCAAAAAAAAGAAAATTTAACAAATTATCAACATCATTTAAATAATAAACTTCAAAATTTAAAAAATAATTATTCTAACACAAGTGATAATATAAAAGATTTATTAGAAATTAATGATATTCTGTTAAAACTCATTTCAATTAGTAAATTAAAACTAATCATAAATAAAAAATTAAATGAAATTGAAAATGGAAATACAGAGGATATAACAATGGATTAATTATTGATTTAATAATATATCAATCATTTTCCATTTGTATCATTAAAATCATTTAATACGAATATTTTATTTTATGATAGAAATATATATTTATATATATTTTTTGTTTTATGAATATATTTTTCTTTTCTCTAAAAATTTTGTTTTGTTATTTCTAAGTTAAAATAATAAATAAAAAAATTAAAAATCAAAATATAAAAAAAAAAAAAATAAAAAAAGATATTAAAAACCCAAAAAAAATGGCACAAGCTGATTAGTAAAATAAAAAAATTAACATTAATTTAGTGATTATCTTTTCAAATACTTAGTAATAGGTAATTCAGGAGTTGGAAAATCATGTTTATTAATTCGTTTCACAGATGATTCATGGTCAGAAAGTTACGTAACAACAATAGGAGTAGATTTCAAAATAAAAACATTAGAATTAGATGGTAAAAGTGTAAAACTTCAAATTTGGGATACAGCAGGTCAAGAAAGATTTAGAAATATAGTATCATCATATTATAGAGGAGCACATGGTATTATGATGGTATATGATATTACCGATTTAGAATCTTTTCAAAATTTAAATTCTTGGTTAATTGAAATTGAAAAAAATGCTTCTAAAAATGTTTATAAAATATTAGTAGGAAATAAAAGTGATATGGATAAAGATAGGAAAGTTACTTATGAACAAGGAAAAGAATTTGCTAGTCAATATGGTATGTTATTTTTTGAAACTAGTGCCAAAGAGTCTGTTAATGTTATTGAAGCTTTTGAAACTATGACTAAAGAAATTATAAAAGAAGGTGCTGAAAAAAAAATGCCTAAATCTAAAGATAATAATATTATTGTTACTGAAAAAGTTGAAAAATCTCAAAATATTAAAACAAATGGGTGTTGCTAAAATATTGAAAAAATAGTTATTTAATCGTTTAGATTTGATTAAAATATTTTGTAATTTGTTTTATAAAAAATAAATTATTAATTTTTCTTTTTTTCAATTTTAGATTTTAATAGTAAAAAAAATATTTAAATAGAAAAAATTATTATTCAAATAAATCTGTAAAATTTAAATTTTTTGTTAGATTTAATAATTTATTAGAGAATGAAATATCATCTATTTCAATTTTATTATTTATATCATTATTCATTATTTGAATAATTTTTTCTTTTTTAATATTTTCAAAATAATTATTATTTTCAATTATTTTTGCTTTTAAATTTATAAATTCCTCATTAAATTGAAATTCAAATGAAAATATCCAATTATTTCTTTTATTATCTTTTTTTTTAAATAAATAAATTATTCCTTTATAAATTTTTTTTTTTGATATTAATTTTAACTCTATCTTATTAATTATTAAATTTGATTCTTCTTCATAATTTTCTAATAATAAGTTTGATTCACTATCAGGAGAATTACAATATATTAAAGAATATATAATCACAGAATAATATAATATAAGAATAATAATACTTTTTATAATTTTAGACTTATCTTCTGTCTTTACTTCTGCAATTGGTAAATCTTCTTCACTTTCATCACTTGAAAATCCTCTTTGTTCATCATCTAAATCTCTTTGAGCCATATTTATACTTAATTTTTATTTTTGAATTTTATTTTTAATAATCCTTTCATTTTATGTAAAATTTTGATTTGTATCTTTAATATATTAATTCATTATAATTCATTTATAAATAAATTCATTTATAATTCATTATCTCCATATATCAATATAATTTTCAATCTCCATAAAAAGAGATAAAATTATTTTATTAATTTTTTATTTTGAATTTGACATTATTTTTTAACCAATTATTTTTTAATTTTTATTTATTAAAAAAATAATTTCAATATGATACAATTAAAGGTAATAATTTTAGTTTGTAAAGTTAATGGAAATTTATATTTATAAATAAAATAATTGATGGAAATAATTTAATAGTTAGTGAATATATTTTAAAATTTTGAATGATTTATTTAAATATATATTCAATAAATAAATATATAAAAATATTTGAAATTTTTAATAGAATTTTACTTTATATATTTATGAATAATATGATAAGTTTAATATTTTTATATTATTTTTTTATTAATAATTTTTTTTAATAAATGTATTAAAAAAATTTGAAAAAAATAATTAAGTTAATATTTACATAATTAAAAATAAAAATAATTAGTATTATAAAATTATAATTTATCCAAAGATCAATATGTCAAACATTGAACAAATTACAAATCTCCAATCACTTCATTCACTCATTTCTTCCATGGAAAATGCAGATACAATGTCACAAAGATTGCATATAACTGAAAGTTTATTAACCATTACTGATAAAAATATATTAGACCAATTGATACCTTTAAAAGTAATTCATACATTATCAAAATGGATTCATGAATATAAAGAAGAGAAAATAAGAGGAATGGAAATTCCTCCTGATGAAATAAAAATTATAATTAATGTAATAAACCTATGTCAAAAAATTGATTTTAAAAAAAATGATTTGAAGTCTACTAAAATTGGGAAAAATATAAATAAATTAGGTAAAGCTTTGAATAATAATAATTCAGCTAAAAAACATTGTGAATATATAGTATCAAAATGGAGGAAAATGATTGATGAAGATGATGAGAGAGGTAATACAGGATTAATGGGAAAAAAAACAAATCGAGATAAAAATGATGTAAGTGAAAATATATCTAATGTTAATTTTGATAATATTTCTAACAAGTATGTAAAAGTTAACTTTTTTAAATTAATTCTTAACAATTTTTTTATCAATATTTATTTATTAATCATAAATAAATATTTTCAAAATAATTTCCAAAAAAATTTTTTTTTAAAATATACTTTTTTTTAACACTTTTTTAGGATAAAGAGTTGTTTAAAAAAAGATGGGGATAGAAAAAGACATGGAAAAGTTACATTCAATGATGAAGAATTAACCCAAGTGAAAATATTTAAGGCAACAGACCCACCAAACGCACCAAATATATCACAAGAAGAATATCTTAAAATTCAACAGGAAGTAGCTAAAAATCCTCATATATATAAATTTGAAGATATTAAAACAAGAGATATTAATATGGATAAAAATCAACCAAAAAAAGCAGAAATCCCATGGAGACAACCTCTTAAATTAATGATAGAAAACCAAATTGAAACTGGGAAAAATTCTAAAGAAAAAATTCAAATTAAAGATAAATGTAGTAAATTATTAAGTGTTACATATTTTACTTCTATTCCAGAACCTAAAGAAGGCCAATGTAAACTTTTTGCTTTTGATGATGAGAATATTCCTAAAATTGAAAATTCACATGTTTCTACTCATACAAATGATGTTACTATTCAAGATATTCTACAATATATAGATACTTTAAAAAGTAAAACTATTACTAAAGATATTGTAAATCAAATATTACAATTATTAGAAGTGATTGATAATATTTCTCAAGATGATAAAAATAAAATAATAAATGAATTAAATTCTAGAATTAGAAAAGAAGAAACAGTAAATCAAATTCCTGAATCAAATATAAATATTTTACAAAATCCGTATTCAAAAACAAAACCAATACCATCTCGAAATTTAGTTCCACCTAATTATACAATACCACCTATTCAACCTACTTCACAAATCCCTATGCCAAATAATCAATTTAATGTAAAAATGTTTTTAGAAAGTATATCAAGGATGAATTTATTAAAATATAAGACAAAAGCATGTAGACATTATCATAGTTCAGTTGGTTGTACAAGAGGAGAAAATTGTTTTTTTGTACATGATCCTCAATATAAAGGTGTAGAAATACCAAATTTTGATTCAAGAAATTATGATAAGAAATTTCCTAATTGTATAGGAGGAGTCCCAATAGGAATGAATTCACCAATGATGAATTCAAATATTCCAAATTATTATAATCCATATAATAATATAAATATGAATATAAATATAAACCAAAATCAAACTGTACAAAAAGGAGAAGAAGATGGAGAAATAATTATACAAGATAATAATACAAATAATAATATTCCAAAACCAAATATTTCAAATCAAAATAATAATAATAATACAATTTTAAATAGAAATATGAATAATATTCCTAATATGATGTTTCCACAAACAATGATGTTAAATAGACCTCCTATTAATAACATGATGATGGGAATTTTTAGGAATGGGTTAAATATGGGAAATATTGGAATGGGAATGGGTATAGGATTAAATCCAATGATGAATCTTACTTCTAATCCTATTCAACCTAATATAAATCATATGAATCATCAAAATAATTCTCAGTAATAAAAATTAATTTTATTAAATAATATTATATTGATTTAGATTTTTATGATATAAAACTTTAAATTGAAAAAATTTTTTAATTTTTTAAATTAATTTTAAAAATTTCTGTTTAATTTTATTCCATTTATTTATTTTTTTGCACCACCAACTTCAACAAATTTTTTTTTAGCATATGCCTTACTTAAAGCTTTTCTAATTAATTTTCTTGGATTAATATATTTAACTTTTTTTTCTTCTTTCTTTTCTTTTTTAACTTTTTCTTTAACTTCTTCACAGAAAATTTCAATATGACAATTTGAACTTAAATAAGCAGTAATTGAACCATGTGCACGATAAGTTCTTCTCCTACCTTTCATAGCATGATTAACCACAACTCTTTTAATTGCTAATTTATCAACATTTAATTTTTTCACTTCTGCATTTGCTCTTGCATTTTGAATTAAATTTAACATATATTTTATACTTTTTTCAGGCCATCTTCCTTTAGTTAATCCATAACATTTTGCTTGTCCTGTTCTTCCCATTGAATGATCATATCTTGAGAATGGAATACATTTTTTATGCTCTAATACTTCTTTTAAATATGCTTCTGCTTTATTAAGTAACATTCCTTTTATTGCTCTTCCTACATGGAAAGTATTTTTGAAATGTGTTCTTAAGTCTTTTCCTTTTGAACTACATGCTATATTTTAATTAATTTTTGGGTATTTTTACATTTTGAGGGATCTGTTGATCTAATTCTTTTTACCATTTTTTGTTAGATATGAAATGAATTAATAATTAAAATTATTTATTTTTTAAAATTAATTTTTGATTAAAAAATTAACAATTATATTAAAAACAAATATTGTACAAAAAAATAAAAAAATGAATGGATATCAAAATATAGGTATTATAAAAAATGATATTGAAAAATCATATCGAAAATATTCTGCAAATTCTGATACTTCTGCGAAAACAAATGATGAATCCTTTAATAAAATAATACAAAAAAATGAACGGCATGTAAATTTTAAAACAGATTTTTTATGTGTAATTGATGTTGAATCCTGGAGAAAATATAATATTGATGTAACTGAAAAAGATGCCAATTGGTATAAAGTTATATCAGAACCCGAAGAAAGAAATAATGAAAAGAAAGAAAGAAATTTAATCAAGGAGAAAAAAAAATAAAATATATACAAGCTCATTATAATGAATTTAATAATTATTATATGAAAAAAAAGGCATTTGAAATTGAAATAGATTTTGAAAAAATAAATAGAAATCAAACAAAAAAAGTAAATACATTTGATATTGAAAAAGATAAAATTACAAATATAAAAGAAAATCAAATTCTAACTCAAGAAATAAAAAATTCAATTGAAAATGATAGTGTAAATGGAAAATTACAAATTAAGGAAAATGAAAATGAGTATGAAAATAAAAATAAATTAAAATATACAATAAAGAAAAATATTAAAATTCTTTTACTCGGAGAACATTTTTCAGGAAAAACAAGTATAATTCAAAGATTGATTTATAATAAAATAATAAATGAATATAATACAACTATTAAAATTAAAAATTTTAAATGTCCTTTATTTGATTATAATAATAATTTTGTAGAGTTAACATTTATTGATACTCCTCCTATAGATCAAATAAAGAATAAAATCAAAGTTTTATTATATGATAATATTGATATTATTTTATTTGTTTTTGATATTACTAATAAAGGATCTTTTCAAAGATTAATTAAACATATAAATGAAATAGAATTTAATGAAAACATTATTATAGGGATAATTGCAAATAAACAAGATATATGTCCTGAATATATAAAATATAGAATTCATGAATTGATAGATTATTGTTATGAAAATAATTTTTCATTTTTAGTGATTTCAGTTCTTAAAGATACTGAAAATATTTTTGATTTTTTAAATATAATTCTTTCAAAAAAAATATTCCAAAATAAATAAGTTTCTCATATTAAATTAAAATTAAAATATTTATTTTTATAAAAAATTTAAGATAAATTGATTTATTGATAAATGGATAATAATTTAAATAAAAATAATAATCAATTTGAATTTGATGTTACTAATAAAATAGATATCACAAATAATAAATCAAAAAATTCTTTCATTTTAACAGATAAAAAAAATAATAATTTATTCTTCATGACAGATAATGTGTTAAAATTAATTCCGTTCACAAAATTAATTAAATCAGATTTAAAATATCCATTAATTCATATAAAAAAAATAAATTATAAAGAAAAAAATAAATTAATTAAAGAAAACATTAAAAAAGCAAAATTAGAATTAATTAAAGAAAGATTATTAGGAATTGAATTAAAAAAAGAATTAAATTCAATAAATCAATATGAAATTATATTTGATAGACTTTATCAAGAAAATAAAATTATTTTAGATGAAAATGAAAAAATCAAGAGAGAAATTATAAAGAGTAAATATATAAATATAAAACAAAATCAATTGATCAATTCACTTAGAAAGGAGTATAATGAATTGAAAAAAATATGTTTTAATAAAAAAAAGATGATTTAAAATAAAAAGATTAAATTTATATAAATGTATGATAATATATCTCAATCAATAAATTTAAATAAAAATTTATTTGAAGTAAATAATGATACATGTGTTTTCAGATGTATTAATTGTTTTCAAATCCCCTTAATAACTTTATTTAAAGAGAATAATGAACCTAAAATAAAATATATATGTGAATGTACTTTATCTGAAAAGGATAAATATAAAATTATTTCAATTAAAGAATTTTTAGAAAATTTTAATCAGCTTAGTTTAAATTCAATGATGTGTGAAGATTGTGAAAAAGAAAATGTTAAAGAAATGAATTTTTGTTTAACTTGTAAAAAACCATTTTGTGATAAATGTATTCAAAACCATAAAAAAAATAATTCAGGACATGAAATGATAAATATAGATAAATTAGATAATTATTGTCATATTCATAAAGATGAAAAAATAGTTGCTTGGTGTATTGAGTGTAAAGTTAATTTATGTTCTTTTTGTTATGGAAATCATGAAAATTGTGAATATAGAATTATTGATGATATAAAATTAAAGAATGATGAATTAGAAAAATATAAAATTAATTTATCAAAAATAACAGCTTATTTTTATGATAGAATGAATGGAACAAAAAATAATATGATTTCAAAATGTAATAACAATAATGATAAAGATGAAATTAATAATTTATATCAAAAATATTATGAAATAAATAATAATTTGATTAAATTATCTCAATTTTCAATATTAACATATTTATTATATGCAAATAAATATACATATCCAATTATTAAAAATATTAAAAATTTATGTAATTTTACATTAGCAATTAAATTTAAAGAAAATGGAACAATTGAACAATTTAAAAATTATTTGAAAAAACTATTTATAATTCAATCTTCTCAAATAGAACAACCAAAAAAAAAAATTTATAATGAAGAAGAAAGAAAAAAAATAATAGATGATATATTTAATAATATAGGAAATTTAAATAATATTGATATGAATAAAGATGAATTATATCAAGGTTATTCATTATATTCACATATAGAAAATCCAACAAAAACCAATATTTCTAAATTAACATGTGTAAAAACAATAAAAGTAATAGGTTGCAAAATTAATTCTATATTACTTTTGAAAGATAACAATTTTGCTTTAACAATTGGAGGCGAAATAAATATATTCGAACCAAATAATTTTAAAGTTTTAATTGTCATAAAAAGACATGAATATTTTATTGTATCATTAATTCAATTGAAAGAAAATATTAATAAATTAGCTTCAGGTGATAATAAAGGAAATATTAAATTATGGATATATGATGAACAAAAATATCAATGCATTGGAAATATTATATCTGCAACAAAAATTCAAATAAATAATTTAATACATTTATCTGATGGAAATTTGTTGAGTTTAACATTAGATTTTTTAGAAATTTGGAAAACTAATACTCCTTATAATAATATATTAAAAATTTCTTCTGATAAAAATATTGATTTTTTATCATGTTTAGAAACTCAAAATAATATATTAGTAGTAGGAATGAGGAGAGGATTTTTAAAATTTTATAAACCTGATGATTTATCATTAATTCATACTTTAGAAAAAATTTATTGTTCTTGCTATAATAATATTATACAAATAGATAAAAATAGAATTGCAATTGGAGGAGTTGAAAGAATTAGAATAGTCAATATTGAAATATTTAAACTTGAAAAAATTATTGTATGTAAATCTTTATTAACATCATTAATTTTATTAAAAGATAATACATTATTAACTGGGGAAAATGATAGTAGCTTAAGACAATATGATATTGAAACTTGTTCTTATATTGGTGAAATTGCTAATTCATGTATAGAAGTTCCTATTTGTTTATCACAAATAAATGAACAATTTATTATTTCTGCAAATGTTGATTCTGCTAATTTTTGGCAATATTAATTATTGTATTTTAAATTTAAATAATATTATATTTTTTTTTCTTTACATTTAACATTTATTTTCAAAAAAATTTTTAAATAAAAAAAAATAAAAAAAAACAACATTTAACTTTCATAATCAAATAAATTAGGAGCATCCCCAAAATCTCCTTTTTTTCTCTCTTCAAAATAATCACCACAATAGACATAAACTTCATCATTACTAAGTTCATTTTTTTCCTTTTTAAAATATTTGGGTTTATATTCTTCTTTTTTATCTTCTAAATCTTTAAATTTAACTCTTTGTTTTTCTTCAAGTTTTTTTTTAACTTCTTCAGTTTTATCAAGATCTCCATTTTCATAAATTTGAATATCTGGTCTAAATCTAGAATCAGAAATAGGTAAAAATTTTTTTAACTCATCATTAATTTCATTTAATTTCAAAGTTTCAAAATTTAAAGGATAATTTAAACTATTTAAATCATATCTCCCAATTTTTAAATTATTATCTTTTTCCCAAATAACACTTTCTTTACCGAATTTAACATATTTAATAATATTTTTCCAATTTCCTTTAAAAATTCCAATAGGATTTTCTAAATCATTTTTATTATAAATTCCTCCTTTAATTTCACCTGTATTTTCTTCAAAATTAATTCTAGCTCCAATTTCTCCTTTATCAGAATAAATTTCAACTAATCCAGAATAATCAGTTGTTAATTTCCCAGTTAAAACTCCTTTAATAAAAACAATAGGTTTATTATAAACAAATTCTTTATTATCATCTAAGAATAAAACATGAGTTTTTGTAACAAAAGTTAATGACATTCCTCCTTTTAAAAATGCAAATGCAGTATCATAATGTGTATCACCAAAAATTTTTATATTATCACTTTCACAAATAAAAGCACTTATTGTATTTGGTTTATGTTCAACTTGTTCTGAAAAATAACGAAAATTATTATTTTTATCATAATATTCATATGTTTCTCCTGCTAGAGGATTAAATGGTTTTAATGTCCTATTCACATTAATGTCACTTTCTTCTAATAGAAATTGAAATATTGCAATTATTCTTTTTTCATCGTCTTTTGATAAAGATACTTGTTTTAATAAATATATATTTTGAAATTGTTCACAATATTTTTGTAACATATTTATTGGTTCGTTAAATGTGACTGGAAATATTTTTGATGATATTGTTTTTACTACTTCTTTAGAGTAATTTTCTGGGAATTTTAATTCTAATGGTATTGAATTTCTATTTTTTAAATTTAAATATCCTTCTAAATAATATGGAGATTTTTTTAATTCTTCTATTTCTTCATTTGTTAATTCTTTATTTATTTTGCCTTCTCTTTTTAATTTTATATCCTCCATTTTTTCATCATTTCCTGCTATTTTATTATAGAAATTCATTATTATTTCTTTATCTGGGACATTCAGAAATTTTATTATTTCTTTTTTCCCATTTTGGAATGATAATTTTATCTTTTTTTGACTATTTTGTTCTGATTGCATTGATAAATCATTTAAATTAAATGTTTCTAATATTCCTTCTTCTGTATTATATAAGTCAATTGAATAATTATCTACTTCTAATTCTGATAAACTCCATCTATTTAAACTATCGTTCCATCTTAAAACTTGTGAATTAATTGAAATTGTTTTACCACTCATATATCAAATTATAATATTTATTTAATTTCTCAATAAATTATGCTATTTATTCATTTAAAAAAAATATAAAAAAAAAATATATAATTAATTAAAGAATATATAATCTATTTAATTTAATAATAACATTTTAAAAAATGGAACCAATGTTGTACCACCAAAAAAATATGTATTCAGGGCAAGATCACAATTACTTAAATAAAACTAATTTACAAATATTATTAAATCAAAATGACATAGTTCCAATATTAAAAAAAATAAACAAACAATCAAAAATAACAGGCCGTCAAATGACATTATCTGAAATAATCTCTGATTCTAAAGTAAAATAAACATTTATATAATATTAAAAAACAATAGACAAAAACAAATAAAAATTATCAAACAAATGCCAGAACAAATTTTGAAAATGATAGTATTTCTGATTCAGAAGAAGATGAATATATAAAATTAGAATCTCAACCTTCAAATTTACAAAATGGACAATTAAAAGAATATCAATTAGAAGCTTTAAATTGGTTAATTAAATTACATAGTATGAATGTAAATGGAATTTTGGCTGATGAAATGGGATTAGGTAAAACAATACAAACAATAAGTCTTTTGGCTTATTTAAATTTAAAAAATTCAAATTTAACTCATTTAATTATTGTACCTAAAGTTACTATTAAAAATTGGGAAAGAGAAATTCATAAATGGTTACCTTCAATTAAAGTACTTTTTTTTTTTGGAGATAAGGAAGAAAGAAAAATTCTAACTGAACAAACATTAAAAAATGAAAAATTTGAAATAATTTTAACAACATTTGAAGCTTCAATGATTGAAAAAGCTGCTTTATCAAAATTAAATTATGAATATTTAATAATTGATGAAGCTCATAGATTAAAAAATGATAAAGCAAAATTTTCAAAAGTTGTAAGACAATTTAATTCAAAACATAGATTATTATTAACTGGAACGCCATTACAAAATAATTTACATGAATTATGGTCTTTATTAAATTTTTTAATGCCAAATATTTTTGATGATAGTGAAGAATTTGATACAATATTTAATTTAGATAATGCAAATGAAGATGGTCAAAAAAATATAGTTAATCAGATACATCAATTATTAAAGCCTTTTGTTTTAAGGAGATTAAAAAGTGAAATTGAATTTAAATTACCTCCTAAAAATGAGATTTATTTATATGTTGGATTAAGTGATCTACAAAAGAAAATGTATAAACAAATATTATCAAGGAATATTGATGCAGTTAATGGAGTTTCTAAAGATAGAATTCAATTATTAAATATATTAATGCAATTAAAAAAAGTATGTAATCATCCTTATTTATTTCCAAACATTGAAAAAGGACCTCCTTATATTGAAGGTGAACATTTAGTAAATAATTCAATGAAATTGAAAATTTTAGATATTTTATTAAAAAAAATAAAAAATGAAACAAATGATAAAGTTTTAATATTTTCACAAATGACAAGATTATTAAATATTTTAGATGATTATTGTAGATATAGAAATTTTGCTTATTTAAGAATGGATGGTCAAACTTCATCTTCTGATAGAGATAAAAGAATTGAAGAATTTCAAGATAAAAATTCTGATAAATGGATATTTTTAATATCAACTCGTGCTGGTGGTTTAGGTATTAATTTACATGCTGCAAATAGAGTAATTTTATATGATTCTGATTGGAATCCTCAAGTTGATTTACAAGCAATTGATAGAGCTCATCGTATTGGACAAACTAAACCTGTTACTATATATAGATTTGTTTGTGAAGGAACTGTTGAAGAAAAAATTGTAGAGAGAGCTGCTAAAAAATTAAAAATTGATCATTTAATTATTCAAAAAGGGAAAAATATACAAAATAAAGTTTCTGCTTTGGAAATGACTAATATTTTACAATATGGAGCTGATAAACTTTTTAGTGAAAAAAATACAAATGAAAATAATGATAATAATGATAATAATAATAATGAAGAAAATGAAAAAGAAAATAATAAAACAATAGAACAAATATTAAAATATTCAATTGATAAAACAGAAAGTATAAATTCTCATTTAAAATCAATTGAAGATAGAATAAATATAAATAATTTATCATTTCAAGCTGCATCAAAAGGTGATATTTATCAATTTGAGGGTGAAAATTATAAAACAAAAAATGAGACTTCGGATAATTTTATTAAAATAAGTAATTCAATTGGAAATAGAATACATAAAAAATTAAGAGATGATGCAAAAAAAATAAAATATATTAAAAAGAATCATTTAACTGGATGGAGAGCTAAAGCTGGAGGAGGATATATTCATCAATTTTATGATGTTGATACTTTAGATTATTTAGATGAGAAAGAAAGATTATGGAAAGATTATTTAAAAAATAAAGAAGAAAAAAAAGAAAATGAAATTAAAAAAAATGATAATGAAAAAAATGAAAATGAGAAAAAAGAAGAAAAAAATGATAAAGATGAAAAAAAAGAAGAAAATAATAAAAAAGGTTCATATTTAAGAAAAAGTAATAATCATATTATTATAAAAGATGAATCTGATATTGAAGAATTTACAAAAGAAGATGAAGAATATAGAAATGAATTAATTTCAAAAGGTTTTTCAAAATGGACAAAAAAAGATTTTAATAGATTTATTCATGCAGCAGAACAAACTGGATTAGATGACCCTGAACAAATAAGCAAAATTATGAAAACTAAAACAAAAGAAGAAGTAGAAGAATATATTAAAGTATTTAAAAAAAGAATTGAAGATTTTCCTAATGGAGAAAGAATGATGGCAAAAATTAATAAATATGAAACTGAGAAAAATAAAATTATTGAATATCAAGGAATTATTGATGAATATTATAATAAATTAACAGAAGATGAAATGATTAATAATATTTTTGATGCTATTAATATTCCATATAAAGATTATAAAGTTAAAAGTAATCATAATAATAATAAAGATTTATTTAATGAAGATGAAGATAAATATTTAATGTGTTTAATGTTTAAATATGGATATAGAAATTGGAATCCTATTAAATATCATATTGTATTAGATCCCTTAATGAAGTTTAATTTAAATATGAAAATGAAAAATGAACAAGAATTATTAGAAAGAGCTAATTATTTAATAATGTGTTTGAAAATGCATAAGAAAAAAGAAAATAGTAAAAAAGAAATTTCGAATAAAAAAAATAATGAGAAACAACAAATTAAAACTAAGAAAAAAATTAAAATTTCTAAAAATAAGAAGAAAAAAATTAAAAAATAATTAATGTTTATATTAATTTTATTTTATATATAAATATAATTTTTAAATTTATTTTTATATTTATGTTATTGATATTAAAAATAGATTTATTGATTTAATATTCATTAGATTTAAAATTGGGGATTGGGGATTGGGGATTGGGGATTGGGGATTGGGGATTGGG
>JAJJLH010000013.1:0-25980 GCA_023806865.1 Isotricha sp. YL-2021a
CCCAATCCCCAATCCCCAATCCCCAATCCCCAATCCCCAATCCCCAATCCCCATTTTAAATATTTAATAATTAAATTCTAATAATTTATAATAGATAATTAAATTAATTATAATTATATTAATTTTTTTATTAAACTTCAAATAAACAAAAAAAGATTGAATAAAAATGTTTTAAATTCATTTTATTATAATTAAATGATTAACATAAATCAATATTAATTTTAATTGATAATAATGGCTTTAATATTAATATTAAAGTTTAAAAAAGATTATTATAATCAATTTGAAAAAAACTTGTAAAGAAATTTTATTAACAATAATTTTCAAAAAAAAAATAAAATATTAAAAAATTAAAAAAAAAAAAAACATACCAAATATTTATTTTAATAATCAATATCAACTAATAATAAAATAAATAAAATGTCAACAATAATAACAAATCAAGTAGATTCCTCAGCTGGTCCAGATGGAATAGGAAATTTAGATTTAAATCAAATATTCCATTTAAACTTATCATATAATTTTGATCTTTTAAAAACAGTACTTGATGGAATATTAAAAACTCAAAAATCTCAACAACAAGAAATAGAAGATTTAAAAAATCAAAATAAAGAGTAAAAAAAATAAATAAATTTTTTTTATTTTATAGTCTCAAAAATCAAATTCTTAATTTGAAAATTTCTGGAGAAAAAGATCCTAATATAATACAACAATTAAAAGAAGAAGAAAAAGAACAAAAAAAAGATATTTCTTCTCCAGTTACAGAATTTATAAAAGTTAAACCAATTCAACCTTTGACAGATGGAATTAAATTAGAAAGTTCAAATGATTATGATGAAATAACAAATAAATTAGTTGTAAGAATTTTTTTATTTAAAAAATAATTACTATTAGAGAAAAATAAATTCATTAGAAAATTATATAAATGACATATACAATAATACAAAAAATCTTCCTCAAAATGTATCAGATAATACAAATAAAATTGCATATCATGATAAATTAATTCAAAATATAAATCAAAAATTAGATGAATTAAAATTAATAACAGATGATCATGAAAAAAAAATAAATGATATGGGAATAAAATTACAAGATTTTAATATTTATGATATATTAAAAGGAAATTTACAAGGAGATGGTGATTCAAGTGCTGCAATAGCGTTGATACAAAATTTAGAAAAAAAAGTCGATGCTAAATTCAAATTAAATGATGATAGAATAAATAAACATGATGAAGATTTATTTAAAATAACAAAAGATGTTACAAATATTAAAAATGCTCAAGATTTAATAAATAGAAATTTAGATACTATTAAAAAAAGATTAGATGATATGGATAAAAAAATAGAAGAACTTTTCAATAAATTAAATGAATTAGAAAATAATTTTAATGATAATATTGATGGTAGAATTAAAAATTTGGAGAAATTACTTAATTCAAAATTAGAAGAATTAGAAAAATTATTTAATGATCAAATTAAAGGAATTGGTGATGCAAATAGTAAAAATGCAGGTGATGATAATCAAGGAAATTTAGATGGTGATGCCAATCAAAAATTAAAAGATTTAGCAAAGAGAATAACAGATATTGAAAAAACAATAAAATTACTTTCTGTAAATTTAGGAATTGATGGAATTAAAAGTGATATTCAAGCAATTAAATCTGCATTAATGCAAAAATGTAATCAACAAGATTTCCAAGATTTAAAAGATCAAATAATAGAATTCCAAAAACAATTAAATTACTTTAAATCTCAATTTGAAGATTTTATATCAAATCAAACTGATCATGATGATATTCAAAATATAAAAAGAAAATTAGAATCATTAACAAATAAAGTTCATGACTTAGCAACAAATGAACAAGAAAATCAAAATAATGCATCTAAATCAATATCAAAACATCAAAATGTTGTTGATAATAATAAATATTTAGAAATTGGAATATTTAAAGAATTTAAAGAACAAGTAATTAAAGAATTTAATAATGTAAATGAAAACTTTGCACAAATTCGAAGATTAATTGATGATATTGTAGCAACTTTAAAACAAAAAACAACATTTAAAGATTTAAAAGCACTTGAAGATGATTTATTAGCAAAATTAGAAGAATTAAGAATTGCTTGTTCTAGAAAATTTGCTGATAAAGCAGAAACAAATAAAAATATAAAATATTTAGATCAACAAATTAAACATATTACTCAAGTTTATATTAAAAAAATGGAAAAAGGTGATAATTGGTTACTTGCAAAAAAACCTTTAAATGGAAATTTATGTGCTTCTTGTGAATCATATATTGGAGATTTAAAAGAAAATAATACTTATGTTCCTTGGAATAAATATCCTATGAGAGATCCAAATGATAAATTATATCGTTTAGGTAATGGATTTTCAAAAATGCTTCAAATGATTCAAGTAGATGAAAATGAGAAATTAAATAATTTTGCTACTACAAATAATTTTTATGATATGAAAGGTGGGAGGACTGAAGGAAATAGAGATAATTCTTTACCTAAAGAAAAACTACCTAAAATTCATCAGAAAAAACAATTAAGTAATAGTGATGAAGGGGAAAATAATGTAGATGATGATGTACATGAAGATGAACAAAGTCAACCTAAAATTACTAAAATTTATCGTATTAATAAACCGGAGTAAATTTTATTTTATTGGTTTTTTTTGAATTTGATAATTTTTATTTTTTAATAAATATTAAAAAAACAAATTTTATTCTGTTAAAAATAATTTAAAAAAAAATATCTTCAAAAAAAAAATTAAAAAATAAAATAAAATACAAAAAACAATAAAAAAAGAAAAAAAAAATTTTAAAAACAGCATATTTAAATATTAAATATTAAATACCCGATAATAATATTAAAAATAATATTAATATAAATACCTTAAATTTACTTAATAGCTTCTAAATATCTTTTTTCTAAATCTTCCCAATTAACAATTTTCCATATTTCAGTATAATAAGTTTTTTTAACATTTAAATATTTAACATACCAAGCATGTTCCCATCCATCAACACATAAAATAGCAACATAATTACTTTTCAAAGCAACAGGATCTTGATCTTTAGTTTCAAGATATTCCAAGCATTTAGTACTTTTATTATAAGCAAGATTTCCCCATCCAGAACCTTGAATTTTCATAATATTATCAATGAAATCTTGAATAAATTTCTCAACACTTCCCCATTGAGATTTTATTTTTTCAACTAATTTTGAATTTGTTGGTATTTTCCCACCACCATTTTTAATTGGGCATAAATTTTTCCAATAAATTGAATGATTAATATGTGATCCTAGATTAAATTTTAATCCAGGGGTTAATGAGACTATTTTATATACGTCGTTTTTATTTTTGGCTTCTGTAAATTCATCTAGTAATTTATTATATGTATCTACGTAGTTTTGATGGTGTTTTGTATGATGAAGTGTTAAGAGTTGTTCGGATAATACTGGTTCTAAGTCTGCATATCCGTAGTCAAGTTTGGGAAGAGTTACTTTTCCGTCTGTCATTTTTTTTTTTATATTTTTATTCTTTTTTACTTCTGGTATTTATAAATTTTTTGGAAAATGTTATTTTTTTTAGGATATATATATTATATATATTTTTTTTTTAAGGACATGTTATGTTTATGTATTTTTTGTTTTTGTAATCTGTAGGGGTATTTAATAATATTTTTTTTTTTTAATAATATTAGGAAAAATAAAAATAATTTTTTGAATAAATAATAATAATTTTAATAAAAGTTAATATTTTTTTATTTTTTTATTTTATTGATTTGGTTCTGAAAAACTTGAAAGATAATCATTATTATTAATTTTAACATCATTGATTTCAATAGTAGAAGGACCTTTATTGAGTTTAACAATTTTTGTAATTTTGGGTTGATTATCATCATTATTTTCCCCATTTTTAAATGGATCATTATTATCATCCTTAACAAAATCTCCTTTATCATTTCTGGCATTTTGTTGAATAGTAATAGGATTAATCCTAAAATTATTATTTCCAATTTGTTGACTTTGAACATTTTGATTATTTTGTAAATTCTGATAATTATGACTTCTATTAAAAGCACTATTCCCTCTTTGATTCCCAACAATAGGTAATTTAACATCTCTATTAAATTTCCCACTTTGAATTCTATTACCTTTATCATTTCTTTCATCATCAGAAGGATAATTTTTTCCTTGTTCTTTCATCATTTCTTGTTTCTTCAATAAATCAGCATTAACTAATTGTAACATTCTACTAAAACCATGTCCCATTCTATAAGTTTTATCATCTCTTTGTGGATATCTATTCCATGGAACATATTCATTTTTAGTATTTAAATCTTTAATATATGATTCACAAGAAGCACATAAAAAACCATTTAAAGGTTTTTTTGCAAGTAACCATGTTTCACCTTCATTTCTATTTTTATTACTTTCTGTTAATGCTTTTATTTGAGTTTCTAAATAACGGAAACTTTTCTGTGTATCTATTTTTTCAGCAAATTTTTTATTACAAGATAATCTTAAATCTTCTATTAATGCTTTTAATAAATTTTGAAATTGAGTAAAATCATCTTCTGTTGGTGTATGTTTTAATCTTTCAAATATGTCATCTATGTCTCTTCTATTTCCTTCTACCATATATTTTAAATGTTCTAATTTTTGATTTAATCCTTTTATGGCATCATTAAATTTTATTAAATCGACAAATTTTGAAAAGTCAAATGCTTGATTTTTATTTTTAGAATCACCAACTTGATTAAATGCTAATTTTGAATATTCTCCTGTTAAAAATTCAATTTTTCTTGTTACTAAACTCATATCTTGACGGAATTTATCTATTGCTTCATTTATTCCTTCTAAGGCAAAACCAAAGTCTTTTGTTTTATCATCTATTAGATTTATTTTTTCTTTTAATTCTTCTAAATCGTATTTTGATGCTTTTTTATTTAATTCATCTTCTATTTTTGATAATCTTTCTTTTATTTCGTCTATTACATCTTGATTTACTTTTAAATTAATATTCTTTTCGAGTTCGTTTATTTTTTTTATTAAGTCTTTTATTAATTTTAAGTCATCTTGATTCATTGATGCATTGTTATTATTATTTAAATTTAATTTTAATTCATCTAATAATTTATTTATATTATCCATAATTTTTTTTTCAAAGTCATTAAGTGAATTATTAATTAATTCTTTAATTTTATCTTCATCTACTCCTATTTCTTTATTATCATTATTATTATTACTATCTTTCTTTTTCATTTTTGATAATTCTAATAATTTTGAATATAAATCTTGTATTTTTTGATTTATATCATTGAAATTTTTTGATGATTCATCTTTATGTTTATTAAAATCATCTAATAAATCTTTATTTGATTTTTTCAAATTTTCAATATCTCTTTTTATAATATCAATTAAATTATTACAATTTGTTACATCATTTTTACATTTAAATAAATCTTCTTCTATAATTTTATCTCTTGAATCAACTTGATCAAATTTTGCAAAAACTTTCTTTTCAAGATTTAATATTAATGCTTTACTTGCATCTAAATCACCATTACCATTATCTTTAAACATATCATAAATATTTAAATCTTGAGTTTTAATTTTTAATTTATTAATTTCATCATTAGATTGTTTTAATTTTAATTCTAATTCATTAATTAACTTTTTTAATTCTTCAATTTCTTTATTTGAATCTTTAATATCATCTTTATTTTTATTTATTCCATTTGATAAAGTATTATGTTCTTTTGATGTTTTTTGTAATTCTTCAATTTTTTTTTCACATTGATGAATTCTCTTATTTAATAAAGAAAATAATTCTTGATTTCCATTATCTGAATTATTTGAATTATTTGATTTTATTTGATTATTATTTTCTATATTATTATTATCATTATTAAAACTACTTTGAATTATCATATTTTGTTGAGGAACAATTTCATTTTCATTTTCATTATCTGATTCTATATTATTATCATCATTTTCTTCTTTTTCTTTTTTATCAATTTTTTCTATTTTTTCTTCATTTTCTTCTTTTTTATTATCATCTAATTTTTCTTCTTTTTCTTCTTTTTCATTATTATCTGATTTTTCTTCTTTTTCTTCTTTTTTATTATCATCTAATTTTTCTTCTTTTTCTTCTTTTTGATTATCATCTAATTTTCCTTCTTTTTCTTCTTTTTCATTATTATCTGATTTTTCTATTTTTTCATTTTCTTTTTCTTTTTCTGTTTCTTTTTCTTCTTTTTCAATATATTCAACTTTTTCTTCTTTTTTTGTATCATCTTTTTTTGTTTCTGTTTTAATTTGACTATCATCTTTTTCTTTTATTTCTTTTTTAGGCTCAGGTGGAATATATTTTTCTATTACTGTATTTCCTTGTGATAATTTTGTAATATTATCTTCAATTATTTTAAATCTTTTTTCATTTTGATTTTGGATTATTTTTTCAGAATCTTGAAATTTTTTTAATTTCTTTTCTAATTCATTTATTTTATCTTGCATTTCATTATCTCTTTCTGCTAATTTTATCAAAATTTTTTGTAATAAAGTAAATTGAATGCAAGCTTCAACATTAAATTCTTCTCCTTTTATTTCAATCATTTTTATTTTATTATTTTATATTGGTTATTTTTATATATATAATAATTTATTTAATTTTTTTCAAATTAACTTATTTGGATAAAAAAAATTGATTTTTATTATAATAATTAATTTTAATATAAGTTCTTTTATGTGAAAAATAATAAAAAAATTTGATTATTTAAAAAAGGATATAATAATTTTAATTAATTTATAATTTAGTCATTATAATATTATATTATTATATTATTTTATTTTTAAATGATTTAAAATTAAATAATTTTTATTTATAGTTAATTGTTCAAAAATATCTTTTTATTTCTTGAAAAAAATTAATATAATTCTTCATTTATAATCTTTTGAAATTAATGATGATTTATCTATTAAATCTAAATTAGAAAGATAACTTCTTTCATCACCTAATTTATTTATTTTTTGTATAATTTCTAACAAATAATTTTTAACAACTTCAATAAATTCTTTAATACTTTGGTATTTTTGATTAGAAATAATAACACTATAAATTCTATTTAATTCTTCAGAATCATTAATTTGTTTAACAGTATATAATAAATCATTATATCTATTTTTAAATGTTAAAAAATCATTATAAATTTGATTACTTGAACTTTTTCTTCTTCTTTCATAATTTTTTAAAAAATTTTCAACTTCTTCACACCAATATTTAATAATGGCAACTTTAAGTAAATAAAAAAATAATCTATCATTATAAGTTTGCATATTATTTGATATTCTTTCATAATTTTGATAAATATACCAAAGAGGTAAATTTACTTTTTCTTTAAGAAAACAAATAAACCAAAAAATATTATAATTTCCATTATAAGGTAAAGCTGCTCTTAAAATATAATTATCTCCCATATCAAAAATCTTATTATCAAAAATACATTCTATATTTAATTTTTCTATATTCTCAATTATCATTTCTAAAGGAATAAATTTTTCAAGTAAATTTTTATATCCATTTTCTCTTAACATTGAATAAAAAGATTCATATTTTGTTTTTCCTTCAACTAAAGTTATAAAAATTAAAGTAAATGTATCAAAACATATATTTGGAAAAATTAATTCTTTTTCAGGACAATTTGAAATAAAATTAAAATAATTTTTATAATTTTCTTCTATTTCCTTTTGAGGAACTTCATTTCCTTTTCTTTCAAATTCAAAATAAATTCTAAAATTCATATCTAAAATTTTAAACTTTTTTGAAAAATCATAATATAATTGATTTAAATCATAAACTTTTCTATCTAAAAGAATTAAAGCTTCTTCAGTACTATTATATTGTTCTTGTAATTCATTTTTATTTTCATTATCATCTTCATTTAATTTTATTGTTAAATTATTATAAGCTTTAAGTAAAAAGTTATAAATTTGTTCTTGAATTAATAAAGTGGATTGAAATTCTAATATTCTTTCTTTCATTCTTATTATTTCTCTTTTTTTTTCATCTGATAAAATTTTATCTTCTATATAATTTACTTCTTCAAGTTGCATTGTTAATGAATAAATTAATTGTTTTGAAAATTCAATTCTTTGTTTTAATGAAATATAATTATTATTTTCATCACTTGTAATATCTTTTATTTTACTATTATCATAATTAATTAATTGCATTAAAATTCTAGTTGAAGCTTCATAATTTTTTGAATTTAAATAAAACTTATATAAATTAATATATTTTTCTGGATCTTGATTTTCTTGATTAATTTGATTATTTAAATAACCTTCTACATAAGGGGAATTAATTGAATTAAGTTCATCAAGTAAATTTTTACTTTTTAAATAATCAAATAATAATTCATGTATAAATTTAGCATTATATGCTAAAATTGTTGTAATTATATCATTTCTCATTATTGATAATTCATTTTTTGTTTTCCCTTTTAATAAATTTATCATATAATTTGGTGTTTGGAAATTTTTATTTTCTTCATATTCATATTTTTCATTTAAAATACCTTTTTGAATTTCATCTAAAAATCTTATTATTATATATAAACATTTTTGATATTCTTTTAATTGATTTTCTTTTGTATCATTTAATAAAATTTCTTCACTTTCATTTAATTGATTTAATTTATGTATATTTTCATTATTAGGAATAATAAAATTATCTTGAGTGATTTTTTCATTTAAAAACATTGCTTTTGCAATACATAATTGAATAATTGGTTTAATTTCATTATTATGTGATAAAAATTCAACAATTTGATTTATTTTTATACTTTCTGGATTTGATAATAATAATTGAATTGCTTTATTAATAATATTTCTTCTTGATATTTCATCTTGATGAATATTTTTTGATATTTTCAAAAGAAGATTTGCTTTAATTAATTCAATTTGATTTGTATTTAAAATATCAGGACATTTTCTTGACATTTCATTTAATTTATTTCCAACTGTTACATAATCAAATTCATTTAATATTACTCCAAAAAATTCTTCTAATAAAGTTTGAATAACATAAGGCATATTTTTATTGAATATATCTTTAAATTTTATTTTGATTATTTCTATTAAATTTTTTGTTTCTAAAATTTGCTTTAATGAATTAGTATTATATATCATTTCAATGAATGCTAATAATTCAATTAATTTATCTATTAATAATAATATCATTTCAATTTCTTTTTGAAAATTAGAAAAATTAAATAAATTAGCAATTTCTGGAATTGAATTAATATCTATTGATATATTATTATTATTATTATTATTATTCATATTATTCACATTATTCATATTTTGAATTGGATTATAATTTCCATTTGAACCTCTTTGTTTATTTTCTTGAATAGGATTAGTGATTTTTTTATTAATTTCACTTATAATTTTCCTAATTCTACCATCAATTTTATTTGTTCTTTGAAATAAAGAATCTTTCATTGATTTTATTTGTAAACTAATACTCATAAAAATATTTTTTAAAAAATGAATTTGATGTAATTTCAAAGTATCAGAAATAAAATATTCTTTTTCATTATAAATTGAATTCATATTATTCATTGTATATAAAGGTTCTTCCCAAAACAATCTTACATAACGAGATATAAATAAATATAATAAATATGATATATAATTTCCTACTTTATATTTTTCATATATTAAAGCAGTTCCTGTAAAATTTTGATTTGTTGATAAGAAATTATTTTGATTTTGACTTAATATTTCCTTTTCTTTTTCATAAAATAATTTTTCAATATTTTTCATAGCAATATCAAAAGTTTCTAAAAAATATTTTTCAGCTTTTAAAATTATATTATCATCATTTTTAATTTCAATATATCCTTTTGGATTAATTTCTTCATTTAAATCATTTCCTAAATTATTTCTAACAATTTGATTAATTTTTGAATAAAAAGTACAAGATTTATTAATCATAATATAAAATAACATTTCACTAGTTTCAATAAATCCATAATTTAAAATAAAATTCTCAAATAAACTTACTTGATTATTTTCAGAATTTTGAATTGAATTATAACTAATATTATTAATATTTTGATTATTAAATATTATAATAGAAACTAAATGATCAATTGGTCTCATTCTTACAATTTCTATTATTTCATCATTTAACATTAAAAAATATTCTTCAGGACCAATAAAAAATTGATTTGCAAATTCATGCATACATGTATATGAAAATCTTTCATCTCCATCTAAAAATTTAATATTTGGATATAAGAAATTTGAATAATCTGATCTTTTTAATAAAGAATTTATACTATTTTCTATTAATGATGAAAATTCATTTAATTTATAAATTCCTAATAAAATTTTTTTTGAATCAAATGTATATACATTTGATATTATTTCTTTTTGTCTTTGAAGATTTGATGAAACAAATAAGTTTTCATTTTTAATTATATCACTATAATCATTTTCATGTACATCAATATATGAACACTTTTGATTTTCATCTTTTACAAGAACAAAACATTTATTATTTAAATAAAATATTTTTTCAAAGGGTGGACATTGAATTTTTTGACCATCAGAATTTATTTTATAATTAATAATTTTAGGTTGTGGAATAACTTTTTCAATAATTGAAAATCTAGATATAATCCTTTTTTTATATATTTTATTTGAATCAATACTTTGAATAAAATCTTCATTATTATATTTTTTTTCATCTATTCTAATATCAAATTTTAAAAAAATTTTAATTCCATTTCTTGTAATAATTAATAATTGATTAAATTTCATTTCATGTCTTCCAAATGGTACAATATCAATTATTATATAATTATTAGGATTTAAATTCATATCAAATAAATTTTCCCTAAAATTTTCAATTAAAGTTTCTTGATTAATTTGTCCGATTTTTTCAAAAGAATTACCATTACTTCCTAAATCATAAATTAAAATATTTGAATCATAAACATTATCTAAATCAAAATTATTTTCTTTATCACAATAATAATTTAAAGCATATAATAAATGTCTAGTATTATCAACAACTAATTTAGCAAAATATGTAAATTTTGGATAATAAAAAGAAAAAGGGAAAATTTTTTCTAAATAACCTTGTTTTTCTTTTGAAATAATTGAAGATTTTTTTCCAAATCCAAAAAAACTTTTTGAATTTTCATAATTTAATTCCCATATATTATTATTTTTCCCTGCTACAAAAATTCTATTTTCAGATGTTGAAACAATTGATGTTATAATTTTATCATTTAATTTAAAAATAAAATCAGTTTTTTGAATTTCAAATGGAGTATTTAATGAAGATTGAATTAATAAAAGTATATAAATTTCATTTGATGTTGCAACTATCATAATATAATTTATATTTGGATTAAAAACTCCTTTTTTTGGATAAGTAATATGAATATTATAAATTGGTTCTGAAATTTCATTATAAATAATTTGAGTATTTAAAATATAATCCCATAAAATTATTGTATTTCCTTTTACAAAATAAATTAAATTTAAAGGAAGAAATAATGAATTAAATGAAAATTCTTTATCATATTCATTATTAAACATTGAATGTACAATTTCTGGATATTTTATTTTCTTTTTGATAATATATGAATTTAATAAATTTGATATTTGAGAATGAGAAGTATAATATGGTGAGGCTAAAATATTATCATTTAATATTAATGTTTCATCATTATGAAGAAATTTATCTAATGTACCAAAAATTAAATCTAAATTTTGTTTTTGTTTTAATTTTGTTTCACTTAATTTTTGATTTGATATTTCTTTTAAATTTATTTGTTCATTATTAATTAAATTTAAATTATCTTTTTTTATTTCAGGAATATATGAATGTCTATTTTTTTTTATTAAAGTATTATTTGTAGGAAATGTAGAATTTGAGGTATTTAATATTTCACTAAATCTTCTTTTTTTATTATTAATATTTGAAAACATTAAATTTTTTTTAAATTTTGAATCTTCAAAAGTGAAATTTTTTAAATTAGAAAAATCATGGCCAAAAAAAGATTTTTGAGCAGATGTTTGAGATGTATTTGGTTTACTTAATAAAATATCAAAATTTTGGTTTTTTTGAGTTGATGAACTCATTTAATTAATCTTATAAAAATTAAATTTTAATTTTTAAAAAATAAAAATTTAAAAAATAAAATAATTTTTTAACAAATATTTTAAATTATATATATTATTTAAAAAACATAAGAAACATAAAAATTATTATTATCTATAAACTTATTTATTTAAACAATAAGTCATTTTTTACTATCATTAATTATTTCACTATTTTTATTATCAATTCCTCTTAAATAAAGATTTGAATTTGCAAGAACAGTAGAATTTATTGTAATTTTATTTAAATTTGAAGATCTTGTATCATTCCTTATAGAATTTATTGCTATTAATTTCTTTTCAGAATCCCATTTTTCAGAAATATTTTTACTTTTTAAAATTGTTTTTATTTTTTCCACATCCATAAAAAATTTAGATACTTCTATATAATCTATATATTTTAATAATTCTTTGAATGCAAATTTATACTCTTTAAAATTATTTTTTACTTGAGTAAAGCAACAACAAAACATTAATTTAATTGAATTAATAAATCCTAAATCAATTTTATAATATATAAAATGATTAAATTTAGTATCAAAAATAGAAAATGAATTTTTTTTAATTCTGAATGGTGAATGGAATTTTAAATTTTTTTCTTTTAAAGGTTTAAATGCTTGTGAAATCATATTAACAGGATAATTTTTAAATAAAGGATTAACATAATTCATTTCATTAATATAATTACTTTGATTTTTTATATTTAATAAAGGTTTTGGTTTAAAAAGAGAGTTTTTTTCATATATAATTTTTTCACTACCAAAAGCAAATAATTCATTAATAATTTTCATTTCAGTATATTTAAATTTATGATAAGAATAAATAATTAAAATAATTAAACTTAAACCAGAATATAATCCTCCAATTGAAGCTCCAATTTCTTGTATTTTAATATATCTTCTATAATATTTATCAATTGAAAATGAAGGACAAACTATAACAGAACTTATTATTCCATCATCTAAAACAGAAATTATATCTGTAATTGTTGTATCATGTTTTGATGATGTTTCTTTTTTTTGATTTGAAAAAACAATATTATTTTCACTATAAATTTCTTGAGAAGAGAAATAAATATATAATTGTTTATTCATTGAAATATCTAAATTTATATATGAATCTTCTGTTATATATTGAATAGGATTTGTATAATTATAAAAATCAATATATGATGAAACATAAGTTATTTGAAGCCAACCATTTTGCATAACTGAATTAATTTCTTCTTCACTTTTACATATTATATCTGAATCACTTGAATTTCTACATTTTATTATAAAAAAATCTAAATTTGCATAAAAATCAGTTCCATATTTTCCTCCAATTATAATAGGTTCTGTAAAATTATAACAATTATAATTTATTAATCCTGTACTATTAAATCTATTTGATACACCTAATTCTTCAAATAAAGGATAAACTTTACTACAATTCATAAATTCTAAATTTACAATTTCAATTTTTAAATCTCCTTTATTTGAATAAGTTCTTTCATATGTTGGTAATATATAACCATATGATGGATCATCTATTATATTATAATCTTTATCTCTTATTGCTATTGTAAATAATAATTCTTTTGTATTTAATGACATATTAACTGTCATTGATGAAGTAAATTTTGCATAATTTATATTTGGTTGAGAATGATTAATTAATTGAAGAATTAAAGTTATTGTAAGACATATATTTGCAAAATTAATAAATAATGATAAAATCATTCCAAATGGTACATGTATATTTCTTTTTCCATTAAAAAGAAATTGAAAAGGACTTTTAAATGAATCTTGAATTTCTAAAATATTAATTAATTTTTCTTTCATTAAAAAAATTAAAAAAAATAATATTTTAAATATATCATTTTTTTACAAAAATTAAAAGGAAAAAAAAAAATTTAAACCAAAATATAAACAAAAAAATAAAAATTAAAAATAACAATTTCATAATAATAATAATAAAATTACAATGAATAAACCAATAAAAGATCAAATGTTATATGTATCATTTAACCAAGATTCATCATGTTTTGCAATTGGAACTCAACGGGGATTTAAAATTTATTCATCTTATCCTTTAAAAAATGCATATGAAAGAATATTAGATGGTGGAATTGGAATAGTGGAAATGTTATATAAAAGTAATATTATTGCTTTAGTTGGAGGAGGACATAGTCCAAAATATAATAAAAATAAAGTAATTATTTGGGATGATTATCAAAATAAAATAATTTCTGAATTAAAATTTACTACAAGTGTTTTAAAGGTTAAATTAAAAAGAGATAAAATTTTCGTAGTTTGTAGTAGAAGAATTTTTATTTTTAATTTACAAAATTATCATAATTTAGATATAATTGATACATTATATAATCCAAAAGGATTATTTGGTTTAAATAGAAATGAAAATCAGACAATAATAGCATTTCCAATATCATTAGAAAAAGAAAATATACAAGGTTATATAAAAATAAAAAATTATAATAAAGAAAAAGAATTATTAATCCATGCACAAGATAATATAATTTCATATATTTCAATTAATAATGATGGTACAATGTTAGCAAGTTCATCTGATCAAGGAACAATAATTAGAATTCATAGAATTTCTGATGGACTTTTTTTAAAAGAATTCAAAAATGATAATAGTGAAATTAATTATATTTGTTTTGATAATTATAGTAAATTTTTAGCGTCTACTTGTGATAGAGGAATTATTCATATTTGGTCATTGGATAATTGTATTAAGAAAATGAATGAAATTGAAGAAAAAAAAAATGATGATAATGTTGATAATAATGAAAATATTGTGAATAGTGAAATTAATAATAAAGATTTATCTCAAAATAAATTGTCCTTTTTTCAAAATATTTTTGGATTTAAAGGAGAATATAGTTTTGCTCAAATTACATTAGAAGAACAGAAATGTATTTGTACTTTTGATAAAGATAATAATATTATTGTCATTGGGTCGGAGGGGGAATATTATCATGCTGTTTTAAATAGTAAAAAAGGGGGTAATTGTATTATTGATTATAGTTATAGTTTAGTTGAAAAAAAAGAAGAAAATTAATGCTCTTTTGATTATAATTATATAATTAAAAATTTCAATTTAATAATATTAAAAAATTAGATTATTTTAAATAAAAAATTTTAAATGTAACTCTTAATTTAAATAATAATAATAATTTCATTTTTTAAATTAAATTAAATATACTAATATTTACTTATTATAAATTACTTATTACCTTCAAATTGGAATTAAACTTTTCAAAACTAAATATTGATAATTAATTTTTATTTTTATTAATTAAATGAACTTTCCTCGTTAATATAACTTAAAAAATCAAATTTAAATTTATTTAAATTTTTATAACAATGGTGAATTAATGGAGAAAAATTTCAATTTTTCTTATAAATAATTAAGCTGATCATTTAAAACATTTGTTATTTGAAAATCAAATTAGTATTTCTAGATTTGAATTTATACTAATATCATCAGTTGAAAAATGTTGAAAAATTTTCATTTGTATTTTTTTTCAAAACCAACATTCTTTTTAGTTTTATAATTTCTTTTCCATTTGAATAAATTTTTCACTTGAAAATTATTATTAATAATTTCTATCTCCATTTTATAATTTTTTCAATTAAAAATTTATTTTAAATAACAATTTTAATTTTAAAATTTTTTCTAAATAAAAAAATATAAAAAAATATATTGAAAAAAAAATAAATAAAAAAAATTATAAATTACAAATTATTAAATAATTAAACCATAACTCCTATAAATCTTTCATAAAAATAAAAAATATAAAAAAAAAAAAAAAATGAAAGACGACAAAAATCTTCAAGCAAAACATTCAACCCTTTTAAAAAAGCAAAAACATTTATTAAATGAAAAATTAATATTTACCCATTACTTTAACAGAGTATACGATGAAGAATGTAGAAAAAGTTTTAATTTCGAAGAATATTTCAAAAATAGAATGTCACATGAAAGAGAAATAGGAACTTTAGATATAAATCAAAAATATGATGTAGTTCATTCAGAATTACAAAACGCACATACAAAATGGGAAACTTTTGAAAAAAGAAAAGATGAAAAAACTGATGAATTATTAGCACAAAATCAAGAAGTTATTTCTCATATTAAAGATATTAAAATGGAAGTTTATGAATTAAATAGGAAAATTGATACTCAAAGTGAGAATAAAAATGGGAAAATTTCTGCTGATGTTTTTAAAAAATTTTTTGAAGATAAATTTAAGAAATTAAATAATATGATTAAGAAATATAAAGAACAAGTTGAAAATTTAAATAAACAAATTGTTGTTGCTACTAAAAAAATTGAAAAAAAAGATTCTAATAATGAATTACAATTTATTGATTTTCATCAATTACAAATTGAAAATAAAAAATATGTTAAAGAAGTTGATGAAAAAAATAAATTACTTTTAAAATTAAAAATGACTATTGGTAAAATTACACAAGATAAAAATAATTATAAGAAAAAATTAAATGATGAATTAAAAGAATTAGAAGATAATAAAAAAGAAATTATTAAAAATATGAAAGATAAAGATAAAATAAAAGGAATGACTGTTAAACAAGATAAAATTTCTGAAGATAGGGATAAAGAAACTAATATGCTTCATAATAAATTAAGTAAAGGAGGAGCTTTAGAAATTAATCATCATGTTAAAGAAAAAAATATAGAAAAAGAATTAATTCATATTCTTTCTAATTTGAAAAAAAAATTAGAAATTGAACAAATTAAAGCAAGAAATAATTCAAATTATTAATTTTTAAAATTATTTATATTTTTCAAATAAAAGAAAATAATATTATAAGATTTTTTTTTATTTCCCTTTCAAAATAAATATTTATTTTTATTTTTATACCAAAATATTTAAACTTATATGTTTTATTAAATAAATATCTTTTTTTATAATATTTATATATATTACTCCAAAACAATAAATAAATGTTTTTAATTGTCCCAATAATAAGGATTTATTTCTTGATTATATACATATTGTCTATCTTTTTTACTAGCAAAACCAACATTTCCAGTATCAAATTTTTTATTAAAAAAATCTTCTAATTGGAATAATTTATCTAAATTTGGTTTAATTTTATGTAATTCCATTAATTCTTCTTCTTTTTGTTTTTGATTTCTTTCTTCTTCTTCTTTATCATGATATAAAATTTTTATTTTTTTCCTATGTAAAGAGATTAAAACATCTTTTGATAAACAATTATTATTACATATATTTTTTCTAATTTCTTCATTTGAAATATAACTTTTATTTTTAAACATTAAAACATTTTTAAAATGAGGAACTAAACACATATCATAAAAGAAATTAATTTTATTTTCAAATTTTTCAAAAAATTTTTTATATTGTTTTCCTTTTTTAAAATATCCATTAATATCATTAAATAAAGCTTTTCTAACTGTTTTATGCCAATTATCTTTTTGAATATTTAAATCTTTAACTGTATCAACATTTTCTGAAATTAATTTTGCAAATTTAAGTGATGTTAATATTTTTTTTAAACCTAAATCTGATATTTGATTCCCATATTTTGATTTTCTTCTCTTTTTTAATCTTTCTTTTCTTTTTTCTTCTTCTATTTTTTTCTTTTTAATTTCAATTGAATTTAAAAATTTAGGAAAAGAAATTTTTAATAATTTTGGTTTAGTAATATTAGTTACTTTATATGAATTATTATAATTTGAATAATTTATTGTTTTATTTTTATATAAATTATTTTGTACATCATAAAAGAAAAATTCAGATGTTTTCTTTTTACTTTTATTAAATTCATTTTCATTTTCGATTTTTACTGAATTATATTTTCTTGATTTTGATCTTGATGTTGAAGAAAGATAAGGAAGTATGAATTTTGATGATTTATTTTTTGAATTTGAAAAAGTAAAATTTGAATCATCTTCATTGGATAAAGAATTTGTTAAAGTATCTCCTGATATTACAAATATTTTTTTTTTTTTTAAATTTGAAGAAATTCTTGAATTAAAAATTGATTCTTCATATTTGCTTTTTGTTATTTTCATATTATTAAAATATTAATTAAATCGTTAAAAAAATTTATTTAGATAAATATTGATTTTTCAAAATTAATATATTTCATTAAAATTAAAAGTTTAATAACTAAATGCGATAAAGGCAATATTTTTATGTTTAATTTATTAAATAAAAACATTTATATTAAAAAAAAGAATAAAAAATATAATCCTAGATTTGATTAATATTTAAAATGTATTAAAAATAAAAAAATGATTATCATCATTTTAATTTAATTAATATTGATAAAATTGATATTATTTAAAATTCAAAATTTTGGGATTTTTTTGTTTCAATTTTTTCAAAATATATTTTTTTGTTATTTTATAATTCAATAAATTTTATTATATCAAAAAATAAGAATAAAGAGGAATATTAATATGAATTGAGATATTTTTTTTATTTAAAATTTATATAAAAATAAATATTTAAAAAAAAATAAAACTAAATTTTAAATATTATACTCTTAATAAAATTACTAATTTATTTTTATATATAGAATCCCTCACCATCTATTTCACTATCATATTTTTTATATGCTCGTGGAAGTGATTCATATAGGAAATTAATATATTCAATTGTAATATTAATAAAAGTAACTAAATAATCAAATCCTAAATTATTAATTACTTGTTGAATTTTCACAATATATTGGAAAAATCTATGAATAAGAGTTTGAAAATCAAATTTTAAAATATATCTTAAATTTTCATCAAATATTTTATCAACTTGTTTTATAAATTCTACTGTGTCTATATTTTTAAAATAATCTTGAATTGTTTTAATGAATTTTTTCATTTTTTTTTCCATTGATTCAGGATTAATTTTATTGGTTAATTTTTTTATTTCTTGAATTAAATTATCATAAAATTCTATAATATTATCATAAATTTCTTTATATAAATATTCTTTTAGTTTTTCAATATAAGATTTGATTATATTAAAATTAGGGTCTAAATTTTTTGTAGTAATTTTATAAATAATTGTTTCCATAACAAATTTTATAACTTTAAATAATTTTTCAGTATCTAAATTATTAATAGATTTTTGTATTTTTTCAAAGGCTTCACTAAATTCTTGTTTTAACTTTTCATCAAATACAATATCACTTAATTCTTCTTTTTTTTTCATTATTTCTTCCCTAAGATTATTTTCTGTTCTATATATTTTATTTAATATCATTTCCATTTCACCATAAAAATCTCTTTTTAAATTTTTAAATTTATGTTTAAATTTATCTTCACTATAATATCTATAATATTTTTCTAATGGCTCAATTATTCTTTCAATAACACTTTTTCTATTAAATCTTTTAATTTCATATAGAAATTCAAAAAAAGGATAAAGTAATTCTTTTTCTATTTCTCTTATATCCATATTTGCAATCTCTTTTCTAATATTTAATAAGAAGTATCCTTCAAATTCTTCATTAAAATAAGTTATACTAAAGAATTCTCTTATTTTATCAAATAAATTAAGTAATTCATCAGTTATTATATCAAGATTTAAGAAAAATAGAAAATTTATTAATTTATCTATATAAAATTCATATATTCTAACCAACTCATCGAATTTATATTTTTTCAATTTTTCCTTTAAGTCTTTCAAAAATTTTGTGAATTTTGATAATTTTTTATCAATTTTATTCTTTTCAAAATTTTCTGCTATTTTATCAAAATATTCAAAAATATTTTTTATTCCTTCTTCAATATATTCCTTTATATCATTTAATATTTGCTCTAATTCAATTTCTGCAGTTTTTCTTAATTTGAAATTATTTTCTACAATAATATTATTTGATACTAAGATAATAAGTAATATTGCTATAAATTTTTTCATTTAATTTATTATAATTCATAAAAGATTGTCAATAAATATATAAAAATTATATTTTTATTTTATAAAATAAAATAATATATTTTATAATTAAAACAATTATGAAGATTTCTTAAAATTTCTATTCTTAATAATATATGTAAATTATATATCATTTTTTATAAATTTCCCTATGGAATAATAATCTGAATAATAAATTAATTGTAAATATTCAAATAGAATAGAGATTCCTTTTTTAGCATCATTTTCAATATAATTTATATATTGATGACAATTAAGTGTTAATAAATTTTCTCTTATATCAGGTAAATATTTTTCAAATTCTTTATAAAAATCATTTTTTGATTTTATTGTTTTAAAATAATTAATTCCCCAATTTAAAATTTCATTCATTTTATTATTTATTTTTTCAAAATCAAAATTAATAAAATATTCACCATTCAAAATTTCTTTAATAAAATCTTCAAGAACATTAATAAATTCATTATTTATATATTCTTTTGGAATATTAATAACTGTCTTAAATAAATTAATAAATTCATTTATTTCTTTTCTTTTAAAAATATTTTTAATAGTTTCAATAGTATATTTAAAAATTTCAATAATTTTGCTTGGTTCCATATTACTAAGAAAAGTTATAAATTCATATTTTTCTTCTAAATCCCATTTTCTTTCATATTCTTCTAAATCTTGTTGAAATACTCCATATTCTAATTTATTTTCTTCAATTTTGCTCTTTATATAGGCAAATGAATGAATTATATTTCTACGAATTTCAGCTTTTTTAGAATTTAGATAAATTAGATTTTCAATCATTAGCTCTTTCAATTCATGTTTCTCATATCTTTTTGATTCAATATTTTTTATAGTTTCATCTATCCTTTCATCTTCATCAAAATGAAGAAAATCATTTATATCTCTGTTAATATTTTGTAATAAATCATCAATATTTTCAGAAAAAGAATTTATTAATTCTATATAATTCTTTTGAATTGTAGAATTCGAAAATTTTATTTCTTTTATATGATTTATATATTTTGTTTTTTCTTCTTCAAACATTTTTGGATATTTTTCAATATTATTTTTTATTTCTTTTATGATTTGTGAAATATAATTTTTGATATCAGATTTATATTCAGAAGATGATTTTTTTGAAATAGTATTATTAAAATAAAGTAAAGCTTTTTCTTTGAAAGTTTTAATTATTTCATCATTTTTTTTCAAAGTATATTCAACTATTTTTTTTTCAATTCCATGTAAGATTTCTAAAACTTCATTTAAATATTTTATTCCTTGATCAATAACATTGCCATTTGATTGTAAAATTACTGTTTTTTTAAAATTTATATTTTCAAGGAATATATTATTTGAAACTAATACAATAAGCAAAATTGAAATTATTTTTTTCATTTTATTTATATGATTATAAAATAATTGAATTTATATATTAATTTTTCATTTTTTTTCAAGATTTAATATTTTAATTACTCAATTATATATATTTTTTATTTATAATTGTTATTAATGAATTCAAAATTAAATCATTCAATATTAATAATATACTTTGATTATTTAATAATTTTTTAATTATCCATAAAATTGTTTTAAGAAAATATATTATAAATTATTTTATTTATAATATATTATTTTTTAATTTATATATTTTTAAAAAATAAAAAAAAATTTAAAAATTATAATTATTGAGAAAAATTATAAAATTTATATATTAATAGTTTATTATTTAATTAAAGAAATACATAAATATTATCTAAAAAATTGTTAAAATATTTTCAAATAATTTCATTTATTTAAAAATAATCAAATAAATTAATTCCTTTAAATTTATCAAAATATCTAAATTAATCAAAAAAACAAAAAGTACTTAATTAAGAAGTATTTATATATATTAAATTTTTTTTTTTTTCATTATCATTTATTAATGGTAAAGTAAACATACCAGTATCAATATTTAAAAAATTTAATAATTTTTTTTTAACATTTGAAATAATTTTTTCATTATTTATATTAGAAGAAGAAACAATATGATTTTTAATTCTAGAAAATGAAGATTGAGATCTTTTATGATTATTAGAAATAGAACTTTCTTTAGTAATAGTTTTATACATATTATTATCAAATTGAGAATAAAAATTTATATTATATGAATTTCTAGATGCAGAATTTAATATAAATTCATTTAATTTTTCTCTATCTGTTTCTGAATTTAATGGTGAAATTGTTGATTTTCTTGTTGTTGATAAATTATCAATTATTAATTTTTTTGATATATTTTTATTTAATTTTTTTTTCTCTGAATTAAATTTAATTTTAATTGGATTAAAATTATTTTTCTTTGAGATTATTTGTAGTTTACCTTTATCTAAATTAATATTTAATTTATTTGATTGAAAATCATTTGAAAAATTTCTTTTTTTATTTTCATTTAAAACACTTTGAACAAATTTACTTAAACTAAATTTTCTTTTTAAATAATTAATTTTATTAACTTGTTCAGCACTTTGTTTAATTTGTTTATAAAGAGATTGATGTGATTTATAAAGAGGAATTAAACTTTTACTAAAATCTTTAAATAATTCATTAAAATATTTAACATTTATTTTTAAAACTGTAGTAAATTCTCTAGTTATAATAAAAGCATTTTCATATTTATTATTTTTAATATCTAAACAACTTTCAATTCCTGCAATTCCACCTTCTTGTAATCTTGAAATAATTTGCCAATTTGTTTTTTTTAAAAAAAAATCTTCTTTATCTTTTGCAGAAGGTAAATTTACTAAAATCCCTTCTCCTTGATATAATAAATAAATATTTTCAGCATTATCAAATGGTGTATATATAATATTATCTTTATTAAGAAATAATGGTATTATTTTTGTAAATATATGTCTTAGATTAAAATTTTTTTTAAATATTGGAAATTTATGAATTACAAATTTTATTTTATGAGAATCATTTCTTAAAAATTTTGTTAATAAAGTTTTATTAAAATATTCTTTTTCAAGATAAAATAAATGTGTATCTTCATCTGCATAAATTGATGTTGTTCTTGGTATTGAATATAATAATCCCCATTCACCAAAACACATTCCATTTGTTAAAGCAAAATTTTCTATTTCAAATTCTTTTATAAAATTTTCTAATATTATTCCTTCTAATGGCTCATTTGGAGTTTGATGTTTAATAATTGCTTTTATTATTTTATTTTTTTTTTTTTTTTTGTCTTTATTTTTAAATTCTATTATTGCAGTTTGAAGTTTTTCTTTTAGTTTTTCTTTTAATTTTTTCTCTATTATATTATCAATTTCTTCATCTGTTTTAAATACTTTTTTTAAATTATTGTCTATTATTGAAACTCTTTTTAAATTTTTATTTGATTTTCCATATTTAATTTTTATTTTACCACTTAATTTTTTCAATTTTATTTTTTCTATTTTATTATCATTATTAATATTTTCATTTTGATTTATATTATCATTTTTTTTTAAAATTTCATTTTCATTTACCATATCATTATTATTTAATATATCATTTTTTTTCAAATTACTTTTCTTTTTAATAATATTATTATCATTATTATCATTATTATCTTTATTATCTTTATTATCTTTATTCTCTTGTATATCTTCTTCTTCTTCACTTTCTTCTTCACAATCAGACATAAAATTTTGAATATTAATAGATTCAGGAGGATTAGAAATAAATTCACCACCATTTGAAATTTCATTTGCATATTTTTTAGTAAAATCATTTGTTTCTACTAATCTAATAACTGCTTTCCCTTTAATTACTCCATATAAAGCATCAGATTTATCAAATTGTCTAAAAACATAAGTTCCTTTTTTTCTAAATGTATATTTAATAAAATGAGCCATTTTATTTATATCATCATGATTTAATCCTTGAAAATACATATATCTTAATAAACCATCAAATTTTAATAAGCATAAATATAATAAACTAATATCTCTTTTATTTTCTGGAGATATGCTTTTTTTTGGATTTTGATTTTGGTTTTTTTTTTTAGGACTTTTTATTTTTATATAATTATCTATATCTTTTGAAGATTCTTCAATTAAAATTTGATCTGCATTTAAATTTTTTCGATACATATGTCCTTTTATTTCTCTTTCATGTAATTCGTTTATTATATGACGAAGGTATTTTTTATATAATTTTAGAGCTTTATTATTTCTTAATGCAATCCACCACTTTTTATCCATTATGATTTATTTTTTTGTATCACTTTTACAAAACATATTTTAAATATTATTAATTTTTTGATAAATGTAGAAATATAATTCAAATAATTATTTCCTTAATTAACCTTTAATTCATATATATTATTTCACTTTTTATATATATTTTAGACATTAATTCAATTATAAAAAATAATTTTGATTTTAAAATTTAAATTAAATGATATTAGATATTTTATAATTATAATAAATTATATTGTAATATTTATTATTAATTATATAATAACTTATAAAAATTTGAATTTATTTTTATTATAATTATTAAATAATTTAAATATTAATTTTTAATTTAAATTTTAATATTTATTAATTATTTGATAATTTTCATAAATAAATTGAATTTTAATTTTGACTAAAAATGGATGAAATTGTTACAATGAAATTAAAAGACAATGAAATCAATACAGATCGTATAAAATTAAATGATAATAAAACAAATCAAAATAAAATTAATGAACATAATAATTATATATCAAATCAAATTCATTCAAAAAGTGAGCAAATTCAATTTTATCCAAAAAACTTTATTATTTCACATAATAAAAATTATAATGAAATATATAATTTTTATATAAATAAAAACAAAAAATCATCAAATGAAATTTCAGAAAAAGAAAGAATTAAATTCCTTTTAGAAAGATTTAATAATAACCAAAGTTTAAAATGTAATATATTAGTTAGATCAGATAATTTTTATGTATATTCAAATACTGATCATTTTATTTTCAGTGCACATAAAATAAAAAATAAATTATATTTTAATTATATTATATCATCAGATTATGAAGGAAAAAATAAAATAGCTCAAATTAATTCATCTTTATTTAAAAATGAATTTATAATGTATGATTGTGGAATAAGTCCAAAAGAAATAAATAATGGAAATAATAATTCTAATAATAATTTAAGAAGATATTTATTACAAGTAAAATTTAAATCTGAACATAATTTACAAAGAGGATATGTTTATTTACCAGAAACAAATTATGAAATAAATATTTTTTATAATAAAGATAAAGATAAAAATGATAAATTAAGTAAATTACAAAAAGGAGTTTTATTATATAAAACTGAAGAACCTGAATTTGATCTTGTTAAAAGGAAATATGTAAATAAATTTTCTTCAAGAATTAAAGAATCATCAATTAAAAATTTTAGATTAGTTGAAAATATAGATAAAAAAAATAAAGTAATTTTAGAATGTGGAAAAGTAAAAGATAATTATTTTATTATGGATTTTACTTCTCCACTATCACCGTTAGAAGCATTTGGAATTTCATTATCTTATTTAATATAAAAATTATATAAATTAAAAAATTTTGGAATTAAGTTTATTTTTTAATTAATTATCAAACATTTGTATTATTTTTTAATTTATTAGTCTATTTAAATTTTTTCTAATATTATTTAATTATAGATAAAATGTATACAATCATGATAATAATAATTAATATATATAAATATTTTTTATTAAATCTATTTAATAATAATTATAATAAGAATAATTATATTTAAATGAAGAAAATTTTTAAATATGGGGATTGGGGATTGGGGATTGGGGATTGGGGATTGGGGATTGGGGATTGGG